>RJWM01012582.1:0-56255 GCA_004363535.1 Dasyprocta punctata | reverse complement strand
AACCCACAATGTGGGAGAAAATGTTTGCCAGCTGTCCCTCAGACAAAGGATTACTATTGAGAACATACAAAGAACTCAAAAAAAATCAGTCCTCCCAGATTTAAAGACCCAATCCAAAAATGGGCATCTGAAATAAATACACACTTCTCAGATAAAGAAATACAAACAGCAAATAAATATGTGAAAAAATTTTTAACATCGCTGGTCATTCAAGAGATGCAAATTAAAACAACACTGAGATTCTACCTCACCCCAGAAAGAATGGCTATTATCAAGAAATCAACCAATAGCAAATGCTGGAGGGGCTGTGAGAAAAAAGGAACACTTCTCCACTGCTGGTGGGAGTGCAAACTGGTGCAACCACTCTGGAAATCAGTGTGGAAACTCCTCAAAAAACTAGGACTACAGGTCCCATTTGACCCAGTTATCCCCCTTCTGGGTATCTTCCCAAAAGAGTTAAAAAATCATACCACAGCAATATATGTGCAGCCTTGTCTATAGCAGCACAATTTATAATAGCTAGATCTTAGAACAACCTAAATGCCCATCATCTGAAGAATGGATAAAAAAGATGCAGTATTTTTATACAATGGAGTACTACTCAGCCATAAAGAAGCATAAACTAGAGACTTTTATAGGTAAATGGATGCAACTCAAGACAATACTCTAAATGAAATAAATCAGACATGCATGTGTAAACATCATACTGCCTCACTAGTATAAGAAGTGAAACAACATATGTATATATATATATATAAATATATATACATATACATACACATCTATATATATGTATATAAAAAATAGTTAAGACAAGTTATACTACTGATTTCTCTGAGTTCATTGAAGAGAAAGATTTGTGCTGGTATTGTTCAGACAATTGAATGCTGATGTCTTGTGCTCTGGGTGAATGATTTGGGGGTGACAATGCACAATGTATGCACCATTGTTGCCCCTGATTGATGTGTTTTGAAATTAAAAAAAGAAGTAATTGAGGGTTGGAAATGTGGCTCAGTGGTAGAGTTCTTTCTTGTGTGCACGAGGCCCTGGGAGAAGTAACTGAGCACACTGGATAGAAGTATTGGTTGAGATCTGCTAGGTTTTATAGACAATCTAGGCTTTTGTGATATTTGCTCTGGACCTAGGAGTTTCCTGATTGCTTCTGTCCCTCAGTTTCCCCATCTGTAAAACGGAGACACTAACCTGTCTCCTAGGGTTGTTACAAAAACTAAATCCACATACCTTTACAGTCCAGGTGCAGCACCACTTGGCACACACTAAGGGCTGGGAAGCATTTACAGCTAGTACCATGAGCAAGGGCTGGGGCCAAGCTCGAGATGGAGGATGTTAATTAAGTCCTGGTCCTTGTCCTCAGAGAACCCACAGGAGAGCACAGGAGACTGCCACCAATGGCGCCCTTCTCCCTGACAGCTGCTCTGCTGGGTGACAAGGTGCTAGCAGGATATGCAGGAGGGAAGGGGGGACTGGCACATGTGCCGAGGAAAGTATCATGGGGCCCAGGGAGGACAGCACAGGATTCACTTCCTGACAAAAGCTGCCAGAAGCTGTGGTCATGGCAGGGATGACATCAGAGGTGACTCCAAGGAGCAGCAGCCGGTGAGGACAGGCTGGGCTGACACACGTGTTACACAGAAGTGGTCATGGAAGCCCCAGAGAGGATGAGGCACTCAGAAGAAAGGGCAGAGCCAGGAAAGCAGCCCGCAGACCTAACTTCCTGTCATCCCTGCTTTGTGGCCAACTGGAGGCCTAGCACCCAAAGCTCGGGAGAAATGGAATATTCTTCCTCAACCCTCAGAAGTCTGAGGTTGGGCCAGCTAACTGTAGTACAAGGCAGACAGCAAGACAAAACAGACAAGTGCATAAGGTGAGCAGTCTCCATCACATCACAGAGCCTCAATTCAAAAGTCATTCAAGTCAAGTTCAGCGGCACACACCTGTAATCCCAGCACTCTGGGAAGCTGAGGCAATGCAGTCCCAGACTTTCAAGAGTGTGACAGATAAAGGCTGGAGCCCCAGCCTGCAGCTCTACTGGGAGGTGGCAGGACCTTTAAGAGGTAGGGTTGAGTGGGTGGAAGTGCAGTCACCAGGAGTGTGTCCTCAGAGGAGCTAAAGGGACCCCACTCCTGCCCTGTCTCCCTCTGCTTCCAGGTATAGGCAGGTGGGTTGCTTGCTCCACCAGGCACTTCAAGTGGTGCCGAACCTCAGAGACAGACACAGAAGCAAAATGAGGGCAACCAACCATGTACTGAAACCGCTACAACCGTGAGCCAAAACTGACCTTTTCCTCTTTTTAAGTTATGTCAGCTATTTTCTTACAGATGTTACAGAATCAGTACCAAACTGAACTCCGCATCAAGGTGTTGGAAGGCAACTTTTTATTATGCCAGTGGGTTGGTGGGAACTAGTTCCAAATCACCAGGACTGAGTCAGTTTTGGGTTTAGCTTATATAAGTTTTGCAAGCAGGAAGTATAGAAGCTTAAAAGCATGGTGGGTTTTCATTAGGTTAAGTTAGTCATTGCCTTTTGTTGGATAGAAAGTCCTTGAAATATGTTAGAAAAATAGAATATAGTTTTAGGAGGGAAAGCACAGATAGTGCAGCTGGATGTAGTCAGACTGACCTGAGTCAAACATCTACATAAAGCAACTGAGTTTAGCAGTCCAGCTACGTGGTGGGCAGGATGAGTATATCTTGTCTCAATATGTTAGGCTGCTAGTTAATTTTAAAATTTCAAAATTTCTGTCACACAGAAACAGAAAATATATGGGAAATGAACTAATGGGGTAGTCTACAGCCAGATTTCATTCCTCTGGGGTCGTCTCTGAGCTACTAAAGCTTGTAAAGGAGAATTTACATCCTGTGGTTAAGAGGAAAAGCGGGCAGAGGTAAGAAAGACTGTCCGTCTATAAATCCCTTCTAGGCAAACACAGAGTAAGACAGAGCTTCTTTGTCTTTCGCTCAGTGATCCTTCATACTGTGTTTCAGGGAGTAATGTTTTGGTTTCCTTAAGTATTGGGAGAAAGGAGTAAGAGGAGGCACTGGGAGAGGACTTGGGCAATATTCATCAAAGGATACAAAGAACAACTTCATTCCCTAAGTACTATGTTCCTGTCCCCCAACACAGCCTGAGCCACGTGACTGTGCAGGAAACGCTAGTGCCACCACAGGCACTACAAAGTCACCGTACCTACCTTTTGTAACAGTGCGATGTGGGGGATACTTCTCCTCTCCCACTCCTCTGCCCTCTCTTCCAGACAGGGTCAGGCTATGTATCCCAAGCTGGACTTGCACTCACCACCCCGCTGCCTCAGCTTCCCAAATGCTGGGGTTATAGGTGTGTGCCGCCATGTCTGGACTGGGAGATCTTTTTCTATTTTTCTTACTTTTGAGCAGTTCAAGGAAACAACAACAACAACCAAACTATGCCATCTAATGACATTACTTCTATTTTATGAAAAATACCTTTTAAGCTACCAATCCAAAAGACACCATCAGAGAAGAGTGAGTCAGACATGGAACAAGGGAGAGGCACTCCCATAATAATGGAAACAGCAATCATAGAGTTTTAAATTTTTTATCATTTCTTCGATATTTAAAAATTTCTATACAGTTGACCTCAGAGATAAGTTAAAGACTAACAGGACTAAATTTTAAAATTTAAGCATGGGTCTTACCTTTGCTAAATGGCAAGAAAGATAATTAGAACTTTTAAGAAATTAAATATGACAGGATAGTGAAGATAGTTACACAGCTAGTTTCTCTTAGTTCATTGGAAAGCAACTTTTGTGCTAATACTGTTTGGACACGATAGCATACTTATATTTTGTACTCTGAATAACTACTATGAAGTCGACAACATACAATGTATCAACATTATAACTGTCCTACTAACCTGTTTTGAAACTTGGTCTCACTGTTATGTATTTTTTTCACCTTAAAAATAAAATAGCAGAAATTAAGAGACTAGACATGACTACCAAATTTTGGTAGGAGTGGGATGTTTTCCTTTTTAAATTGACACATAGTAAGTGTACATATTTATGGGGGCACAGTGTGGTTTCACATGTACACACAGGGTGTTACGATCAGGCGAGGCTAATTGCTTATCTGCAGCCAGTGATTGGAGACATTTATCATTTGTGTTGGGGAACATTCCCAGTGTTCCCCACTAGCTATTCTGAAATATCCAATCAGTTGTCATCTAACATCAGAAGCGACTGTTCCCGTCCACTGCTCCCTCGTTCAAACTGTGCCTCCTCTCTCGTCTCCTCCCCGCAACATTTCCCAGGCTCTGGTAACATCTGTTCCACTCTCAAATTCTATGATACCAACGTTTTTGGATTCCACAGGTAAGTGGAACCTGTCTTTCTGTGCCTGATTTATTTGACTTAATAAAATATTCTTCAGTAACATCCATGTTGCTGCACACGACAGGATTTCATTTGTTTTTACAGCTCAATATTTGTGTGTGTGTGCGCACGTGTGTGTCTGTAATGCTTTTCCTTTCCTTCCTTCTCCTTGTTTCCCCCTCTTTCTTCCTCTCCCTCTCCCTCCCTCCTCTCTCTCTTTTTTCTGGACTGATGATTGAGCATAGGGCCTTCACATTGAGCTACCTTTTTTTTTTCAAATCTTGAGAGAGTCTCACTATGTTGTCCAGGCTGGGCTCAAACTTTCACTACTTCTGCCTCAGCCTTCCAGAGTGCTGAGATTACAGGTCTGTGCTACCATCTCCAGATCTACAATGCATTTTCTCTGTACATTCATCTATCACTTACCACCTGCTGGGTTCTATATCTTAGCTACTTTGAATATTGCTAAAATAAAAATGCAAGTGCAGATTCTAATTAGCATATGGATTTTTACCTCCTTTGGGTACATATCCAGGAGTGGGATTGCTGGAACATATGGTAGCTCCATTTTTAGTGTTTTGGCCAGGGATATAGCTCAGTGGCACAGTGCCTGCCTGGCAAATATGAGGTCGTGAGTTCAATTTCCGGTACAAAAAAATTAATATATCAGGTATTTTTAACTTTCTGAGGAACCTCCACACTGTTTCCTAAAATAATGGTACTAATTTACATTCCACCAACAGTCTGTGAATGTGAGAGTAGGACTTTTAAGGTCAAAAATGATAGAAAATTGCCAGGCGTGGTGGCACACGCCTTTAATCTCAGCACTCAGGAAGCTGAGGCAAGAGGACCATTGTGAGTTTGAGACCAGCATGGACTACAAAGTAAGTTCAAGGCCAACCTGAACTGCATAGTGAGACCCTGTCTCAAAAAATAGGGCCAGGGATTTAACTCAGTGGCCTAAGTGCCTGCTTGGCAGTTGCAAGGTTGTGAGTTCTATCCTCAGTACCAAAAAAAAAAAAAAAAAATTTATGAAGGACTACATTTGACTACATCTAGATCATAAAAATTAAAAAAGCAAAAACGGGAAATACCCCACATATGACAAAAGGTTTAACATATAAAAATATCACAGAGTGGCAGGAACACACCAGGGCCCGGGTAGGCACACAGGCAAAAGACAAGGACCAAGAGCAGAAACAGCGGGTGGTCAAACTCAAGGAGGACACTCAGCCCATGTGGCAGTCGGGTGGCTTGAAGACTGATGTGCACATCCAAGACGGGAAGCTAAATCAACTCTAGTGGTAGTATATATCTACTGCTTCATACTAGTATCATCATCTGTATAAGCACCAAGACACAACATGTGAAAATACCTATAAACTAACACTAAGTGGGTACATATTATGTATTTGTACATGTGTATCATATGCATATGTAATGATAATCATATAAAAATAAAACTTGCTGGATGCGATAGCACATGCCCGCAATCTCAGCACTCAGGGAGACTGAGTCAGGAGGATTGTAAGTTGAAGCCCAACCTGAGTAATGTAGCAATTTAGTAAGACCTTGTCTGAAAATAAAATAAAAAATTAATAAAAACACTAGGGTTACAACTCATTCAAAGGCCTTGGGCTCACCCCCTGTACTGGGGTGGGGTGAGGGACTAAAACTCATCTATGGGAAAATGGCTGTGAGGACCAAAATATTAGTTTTGGTTATCTTTGAGACAGTGAAACCATGGATGATAGCAGTTTTCCTTCTTTTACTTTACTGTACTTTTGCATTTATCTCTAGTGTGTGTGCACACAGATAATAGAGATAAATATATCTTTTCTAATAGAAAATATAGATTATCCTTTTAAAAATAATGGTATATATAATAATATATATGTTGGTTACCATTTCATAACCCAGTATTACTTAATGTTCATGGATAGTTTTTTAAAAATCCGCTTAACATATATCCCTCACATCATTTTTTTCTTACTATGAAACCTAAAGAAGAAATGGGCAACACAAAAAGCAAAACTGAGACACTCCAAAAGAAGGTATATAATGGGATATTGTAAAATTAACAAATACTTAAAAGTTATTGAAAAAAGCCTTGGGCAATTAAAAAAAAACCTTGAAATGTTAAACACTAAGAAAAACAGAAAAAGGTATCTGATGAAACAAAAGAAGTAAATCTCGGGACCACTGGGATGGCCATGGATCCCGTGAACTTGACCCACATAGGCAGCACGTGCCAAGCAAAGGCGCCTCGGCAAATCAGGGTCCTGCTGTTTGCTCAGTGCCTGGCTCTGCAAAACTGGGCTGGCTGGTTTTGAACAGCAAGAGGGCAGCGTTCACCTTTGCCACCAAAGCCACACCATGAACCAGACAGTGGCGATCACTGGGAGATGGGCTATGGGCGGCGAGCCAGGGCCTCTGCAGCCCAGGCCTCTCCCCACCCTGACGCAACCCCTGGCAGGCAGGAGTGGCCACTACCCTCTCCGCCCCTCACCCCAGGCCCCTCACCACCCATGCAGGCACCACTGGAATGTCCAGGCTGTCTTGGGACCTAAAAATAGCATGACCCAGTCATGAGTAACAGAAAACAGATCTACTAACAATGGCAAAAGTCAAATACAGAGACCAACAGACTTCCAGAGAGGTCAGGCGTCTCCCTGAAAAACCAGGTTTTTCTGTAACCCTGTGTCCCATGTTCCCTCAACCCAGCTGGGAGCTCTGGGCAGTCTGCATGGTGCTTGTCTCACCCTGACAAAGCCACCCATCTTTAAGACCTGGAGTCTGCCTCTGGAGCCTGTCCTCGGGTTTCCCTGATGGAGTCTCAGGGTTCCAGCTGAGCTACCTGTGCCCTGTGGTTTTCTGTTTTGCCTTGTCTTATTTTGTTTTGCCTTTTTTTTTTTTGAGACTGTGTCTCACTATGTAGTCCAGACAACATTCAACTCACTATGTAGGGCAGGATGGCTTCAAACTCTCGGTGATCCTCCTGCCTCAGCCTCCTGAGTGCTGGGATTAAATGGCGCACCACCATGCCTGACATGTGGTTTAAAGTGACCTTTCCATGTATTCTATGCACCTAAGCACACTTCAGTCCCTCATTGCACACACTCTCCTTACTGAGTGGTCAGTGACAAAAGAACTGGGCTCCTGATTCTCATGCACCCCCATCCTTTGGGAAGAAGGACAGACAGATAACCATTAAAAGGCGTGTAGCTGCTGCTGTGACAGCCTCACACATCAGGCAGGCCAGCAGCTGGGAGAGGCGGATCTGAGCTGAGGGATGTAGAGGGAAGGGCAGGACGGGATGACCTTGATCCAGGTGACTGCAGGACACTAGCATGGTCATATTGGGGGCTTACAAATAACTGGGGTGCAGTTAGGAGCCACAAGTGATCAGAGGTCCCGAGCATGCTTGGAATGTAAAGTGCATGTGAAATTTCAGAGACTTAGTATGAAAAAAGAATGGAAAGCAACCCATTAATAATTCTGACTAGCATAACAAGCTAGAATTATACTATTTTGGATCTTAGTATGTTAAAAATATTAAAATTAATTTTATGTTTATTTATCACAGTCACATCTCAGTCTTTTTTTTTAAATGACTGTTATTATTTTTTAAATTTTCACATAGTGTCACTGGAATGCTGGGGTCTTGTCTTATGATAACAAAAAACAAAACCCTGGGCAGAAGTGGTAGGGTGTAAACAAATTTCTTTAAAAAGATACAAAGGCAAAGAAGTAAAGGGTATGCATGAATCACATCATATGATGTCATGAACTGTTTTGGAAGATAGCTAGAAGAGGAACAGGGAGTCAAATGCAATTTTTTTAAAATAATCTCCATACTGATTTCCATAGTAGTTCTACCAGTTTACACTTCTACCAACAATGAAAGTTATTTTTCCCCTGCAGCCTCACCAGCATTTGTTATTATTTGATTTCTTGAAGACAGCCATTCTTTCTGGAGTGAAATGAGATCTCAGTATTGTTTTAGTTTGCACTTCTCAAATGGCCAACAATGTTGAACATTTTCTCACTTATGTTCCTTCATCTGAGAAGTGTTTGATTCATTTCAGATGCCCATTTGTTGAGTGGGTCTTTAAATTTATAGGGTGCAATTATTTTGAGTTTTTTATATAGTCTAGATCAGCGGTGGCAAACCTATGGGATGGCTGCTACTTGTTTTTTCTTTTATGACAAAAGATGTTAACATTTGAGTTGTTTTTTCTAAACTAAAACTTCAGTATTCAAGTGTAGTTACAGTGTTGGAACTTTGTAGTAAATAAATGACTTTTGGGTTACAGTTTGGGATTTCGCCTCTAAAAGATTCACCTTCACTAGTGCAGGTATCAGTCCTTGTCACTGTTCTGGGCATTCCTGTCTGCTGCCCATACTTTCAATACAACTTTTTTAACCTTTTTTTTTTTTTCTTTTGAGACAGGGTCTCATTATGTAGGCCCTGTGTCTTAATCTCAGACCATTTGGGGGGGTTACTTTCTAGTGTGTTCCCTGATGGCAGCTGTCTTCTGTGACTGTCTCTGTGACCCAGTCACTGTAGGAGCATAATACTGTGAGCCATAAAGTGACGCTGTCCTGCAGCTGCTCTGACCCTGAGTTCAAACACTCATCTCTCCCCCAGAATGGTGTCTGCTCAAACACACTGTCCAGGGACACGGCAGAGACATGGACTGGAGCCACTCACCAGCTGCTGCCTGCCGAAGGACTCCTATGGAAGCAGATTCCCTTCTGTCTCACTAGATCACAACTGCCGGTCCATTCTACCACCGCATTTCTCCCTGAGGGTCCCTAAAGTCCCCAGCATTTGTTTTATCTCTGTAAAATTGGTTTCCTCCCAAGATACAGACTATCTTTTCCCTTTGTGTCACACTGTGTGTCTTCAATTTCTCTGTAGCTTTTGATTTTCCAGTCAGATCTTCCTGGTTCTAGGGGATCTACTTCTCTTGGGGATCTCCTTCCCCAAGTCATTATTTTCCAGTGTCTGGATTCAAGATCTCAGAGGGGCTGAGCTGCTGCTCACTACTGCACCATTTTTTCTGACTCTGGTTAATCCTTGTAATTGGTCAACAGAATTGAGCAGAAAGTCACAGAGTGGAGGCAAACAGTGTAGGGAAGTGTAGACTTTACCCACCCGCTCTGGGAATGCCGGATGAGCCCCAGCTACGTCACCACAGTGCCTGTGGGTCACGTCTCAAAGTGACAAAGAATGAAAAGGCGGACAAAAGAGGTAGGGCACAAGCACATTCATTTAAAAGATAGAAAGGCAAAAAAGTAAAAGAAACAGAGGCAAGGAAGTAAAGCTCCTGCTTGCCAGGACAGGGTTTTGAGTAGGTTACTGAGGAAGGCTCCTCTGGGAGTTAAGAGTTTAGAAGGGAGCTCAAGCTGTTGTGTAAGCAATGTAATCTCCACTCTATAGGAGACCACATATTTTTTAGGGTCCAGTCTATTCAGTGTTCACACAGTGCCCAGCAGGGTCCATGCGTCCTTGAGCCACCTGCCTGCCTGATCACGCCCTGGGGAGGTCCCAGGCAGCTAAAGGACACCTGGCAGGTGTTTTTGTAAGATCTCGAGAGCATTGTGACTTAGAAGACTCAATTTTGGGGTTCCTGACTCCATTTGGGGGCTGCTGTCCTTACTGTATAATAGAATTTTAACTCCTGTTTAACTAATTCCTGTTACAGTAGAGTCTTGCTAAGTTGCCCAGGCTGGGCTTGAACTTATGATTCTCCTGCCTCAACCTCCCAAAGTGTTGGGCTTATAGGCATGTAATCTACTATGCCTCACTAAAAAGTTTTCTTTAAATGTGTAAAATTGCTTTTAAGAAAGAAGACCCAGTAAGGATTCACATACCTCTCGTCTCAGCTACTGAGCAGGCTGAGGTGGGAAGGAGGCTGAACCGGAGACTAGGAGTTTGATGCAGTGTAGCCAAACCCGTTTCATACACATGTATATATGCACATACACACACATACACATGCAAAGAAATACATAAAAGTGTTTTGTTAAAGTTTCTTTATATACACCAGCATCAGCACTCTAGGAGGGATCACAAATCTGAGTTGAGCCAGCCTAGGCAACTTTTGAGACACTGTCTCAAAATAAAAATTTTAAAAAGGCTGGGGCTGTAGCACATTACAGAGGCTGAGTAGTACTACCAAAAAAAAAAAATTTACATTTCTTTTATAATTCTGAGTGTTGACTTAGATTAAATAGATTAAATAAATCCACTATGACTAACGGTAATAGCATACACTTAGCAATCTTTGATTATGTGATTTGAACTTCTATTTGTGCCCCAATTTCATAGATAAGGAACCAAGGCACAGAGAACCAGGAAGTTGCAGAGGTGGATTTCAAATGAGTCACCAGACTTAGGTGGCAGAGCTGGGGCACTTGAGGCAAGGGCCAAGAATTTCACCTCCTAGTCCCCAAGCCAAAAATGATACTGACTTACGACTGGTGAGTCAGTCAGCAACCATACACTCATTTTCTTTTGTTGCTGATTTGTTTTCTGGGTTGAGGCTTGCAAAAGGCTTATGGTAGGTAGCTTTATTGATAGCACAGAGAGCTTTTAGAGAATGACTACTTTTCAGAGATGTCTTCTAGGTGTGGCTAGCTTTTGGCCTTTGGGTCTGCCCAGGATCCTATCACCTCTGTTTATTAGAGAGGAATATTTGCAGCCTTGTTGACCTAGGACCCAGTTCTTTGATAATAGACTGTTTATCACCCCCAGACAATCTAGGTAGTGGCATACAATGGAAACCAATTAACAATGAGGACAATTATGTCACCTTGGCTAAAGTAGCACAATCAGCAATAACAAAAGCATCAAACACAAAGTGGATAATGACAAACTAATAACTAATACTTTGCTACCTTTAAGCCTAGTTACAAGATCTATAGTTATAGAACAAACTCTAAGATAAATCAGATGATTATAGACAGTAAGTATCTACTTGAAGCAGTTTTACCCCTTTTCACTATAGAGCAGTACTCAGCCACAGTAAGATAATGGTAAACTACCTACAGATTCATAAGGGTTAAATGATAAAAAAGAAATAGATTATGAAAAATTAAGCAATGAAAGATGTGAAGAAGATGGTAAGATGGATGTAAAAGGTCCTATTAAGGAGTAAAGGGGAATCAGTACTATTAGGTAACAGTAACAGAAAAAACCAAGTAGGAAAAGGATAAATAGCTGGGCATGGTGGCGTACACCTTCCCAGCACTCGGGAGGCTGAGGTAGGTGGAGCATTGTGAGTTTGAGGCCCGCTTGGGCTACAACGCGAGCCCAAGGCCGGCCTGAGCTACGTAGTGCAACCCTGCCTCAAAAAAAAAAAAACTAAGGCTGGGAGTTTGGCTCAGTGGCTTAAGCGCCTGTCTGGCAGGCATGAGGCTGTGAGTTCAATTCCCAGTGCCACAAAAAAAAAAAAAAAGAAAGAAAGAAAGAGAAAGAAAAGAAAAGGATAAACAATAGGGAACAGAGATTGAACTAGTGGAAAAAAATACTAAGGAAATAAGTTGAAAGAAAGATAGCAAGAAAAGAAAGAAGAAAAGCAGGTCTTATTCAAATAAATAAAACAAAGTAACATTTTAAAGAGAGGAACACAAGAGAATGGTGATAAAATTCCAAAGTCCACCAAAAGTAAAAGACAAAACATACCAGTAGGGAAACAAAGAAAAAAAAAATTGGGTTAAATGAAGGGAGAAGAAAAAAGAGAAAAGTTCCTATGTATTTGCAGAAGTGTTCTCTTCCAGGGCCTGCAGCCTCTCACCTTATGAAGTCACACCCCTTTTCAACCCTGTTAGTCTGCGGGCTTGTGTGGAGGTTTCTCAGTTCCAGGGGACCCCTCTCCACAAACCCCTGTTAGTGGCAACTGTCCAAGCTGGAGCCCAGAAAAGGTGTGGGCATTCAGTTCTGAGGCTGCTGGGGTGGATTCCTGCTGATGGGGGCAGTGACTCTGGAGGGCCCCGGATCCAGTACTGATGACCACACTGGGTACCTGATGTTTATTCTGGGGTCCATGGGAACAGCTCCAGGCACCAGATGGAGGCTTGTGTCACTTTGGGGTGCCCACAGGAGACCCCGGTGCACCCAGGACTAGTGTGAGGAGATCCCAGCAGGCCGGAGAGGGCACAGGGCTCTGGGTGGTGTCTCGTGGGCCTCCTGAGCACAGAGCAAGTCAGCAGACCTTTGTCCCAACATATAGGGGCCCAGGGGCATGCAGCCGGTGCTGCCTGGGCGCTCCCACTGGTCAAGGTCCCAGGCAGAGCCCCACTCGGGTCTGGAGCTTCCTGTAAAGCCCAGGCTGCCCCGGACTGGTGATATCCGTCAGTCTCCGGCTGGTCTGAGTGGTATGGGGCCACGGGAGCTGGGTGTGGAGTTGGGGGATGCCAGGGTGCTGAGTACCGGCTCAGACCTGACCTAGCTGGTGTGGGACAAACGTGAGGCACTCTACAGTGACTCTGGAGGGCCCCGGATCCAGTACTGATGACCCCGGACACAGGCAGCTTGTTCATTCTCCAGCGACTCTGGAAACCCCAGCTGTGGCCACTATGCCGCCGTGTGCAGGGCGGCTCTCAGGATAAACAGTGCACTGGTTCACCCTCTGGGAGTCTGAGGCCGGGTGAGTGTGGAGGAGCCGCGCCTGCCCCTGAACCCTCACCTCCGCTTTGCGCCCACTCAGCGTCTGCAGAGGGGCGCAGGGACCCAGGCTGGGAGACAAGACTCCAGCAACCACGCAGGGGCAGCCAGACACTCGCTCAGGCCAGGGAGCGACTCGGGAGGGAAGGAGGCAGCCGCTGCCTCTCCTGACACAGGCGCATTTCCACTTAAGGGCTGATTACTGCAGAGGGAGGTTCCACAGGGAGGACAAGGAAGGGAAAATGCTCTGGTCTAAATTCCCCAGTGGCTCCCTGACTCACCTCTTTAACAATCGCTTAGAAGTGGGGTGTGGCGGCACAGGCCTATAATCCCAGCACCCAGGAGGCTGAGACAGGATGATCACCAAGAGTTCAAGCCCCGCCTGAACTACGTAGGGATTCCCTGTCTCAAAAAACCAAAACCAAAACCAAAAAAGTGTTTAGAGCACCTCGCCTTTCTCTCCAACCTCTGAGGCCTGCCCAGTCCTTCTTGGTTGCCTGTGGCACCCAGCACGATGGGGTTAGATAGGAGTGGAGAAGAAACAGAAAAGGATCTCAAACCAACAGTGAATTCCATGAGCTGGTTTAAAAGTAGGTAAAGGAGGGAAAGAGGGAGGGCCTCAAAGAGTAGAGTATCACTAGAGTATCAAGGGGTGACCTTGAAAGGCTGGGGTGGAGAATAACTTTTTGTGGCTTCATCAACACATCCGGCCCTCCTTCCGGGAGGAAGCTGCGGTCCCCACCCGACGCCCCCTGCCGAGCTGTCGCACACATCCCAGCCCCGGCCCCAGCCCCGGCCCCAGCCCCAGCTCCAGCCCCGCCGGCCCGCAGCGGACCGAGGCGGGCACTCACCTGTAGGTGTAGGGCCCCACTTCCTCCAGCAGAGGGCGCTCCCCGCGGAGGATCTCCTCCGGGTTGGTGACATTGAAGAAGTAGAACTGGGTGTACACGGGCAGCGGGGGCTTCTCCCAGGAGTGAAAGACCTCGGTCCCGTTCCGTAACACCACGTTCTAGGAGAGAAACCGAGAGGAGACTTACAGGAATGTAGGGCAGTGGGCTCTGAAAGGGACAGAGGAAGGACACTCCCGGCTGTAAGCTCCTAGCTCGCTTATTTCCTTCTTTCCCAGGCGTCCAACTCCAGGCTTTGGAGAGCAGGGCTGTCTTACAGGAGCGGCCACGGCCCTGCTGAGCCACAGGCCTGCGGTGAGAGCTCGCAGTACAGGAAGGGTGCAGAAATCACTCCTGCATGGGAACAGGGCGTTGCCAGAACTAAATGCCCGACTGACGTTGTTATGTTTGAAGATCATGCTGAAGCTGGCAGAGTGGTATGCGCCTGGAATCCTAGCCCTCTGGAAGGCTGAGGCAGGAGGATCTCAAGTTCAGGCCCACACTGGCAACTTAGTGGTCCTGTTTCAGAATAAAAAATTCAAAAGGAATGTAAGTGTAGCTCAGTGTGAAGGACCTGGGTTTAATCCCCAGTACCCCCCCCCAAAAAAAAGAGAGAGAGAGAGAGAGAAGGAAGAGGAGGAGGGAAAAGTATGCAGATACACACACATGGATCATTTAAAAACACAGGAAAAAGATGGCCACCTACAGACCAAAAATGGAGACCTCAGAAGATTTTAATTAGCTTTGCCATAAAATAAATGTTCCAATGTGCTGAACAGAGGTTGGGGTGGTTTTGTTTGTTCGTTTGTTTTTGTCCTGTTAGCTTGTTTCTTTGAGACAGGGTCCCGCTATGTAGTGCAGACTGGCCTTGAACTCACTATGTAGCCCAGGCAGACCTCAAATTTACGGTGATCTTCCTGCCTCAGCCTCCCAAGTGCTGGAATTACAGGTGTGTACCACCACATCTGGCTTGGAGGTTGGTTTGATAGTTAGTAAAGGACTGAAGAAAGCAGAAACAAAGAACAAAAAAGTAGACTGATCATTTCAAAATTACCTTCTTTGTGAGCAAAGACAGGATACAGAACAGGAAAATAACTGCTTTCTCTCTCTCTCTCTCTCTCTCTCTGTGTGTGTGTCTGTGTGTGTGTGTGTGTGTCTGTGTGTGTAAACATTAAAGCAGAGTTGAGCCAGGCACAGTGGATGCCAACATGGCTGCAGTCCTGTTACTTTGGAGACTGAGGCAGGAAGATTGCAAATCCGAGACCAGCCTAGACATCAGTGAGACTGTCTCAAAAGGGGGTGGAGTGGGTATGTAGCTCAGCAGTAACTGGGTTCCATTCCCAGAACTTCAGAGAGACCCAAAGCAACCAGGCACAGTGGTGCACGCCTAACTGGTGAGTTCAAGGCTGGCCTAGACTATATAATGAGACCCTGTCCCAAAAACTACCCCTACTGCTCTCTGCCCACCAAAAAAAAAGGGGGGGGGGTGAAACTTCATTAAAAGCACATGGTAGAAACTGGAAACCGGCCTGACATGTTTGGGAAATCTGGTTCCCTCTCATTTCTCAGGTCAGATCATTTAGTTAATATTTGATGAAGCATTACTATGAGTGACACTGTTTTGATTTTTAGTCTGGCCTCTTTGGGCCTTGTGCAAGAGTTTAGTCTGAAACAATGGCCTCCTGTATTTTTTGTTTCACGTTGTCAACACCTGATCTCAGACTCTTAGCATCCAGAACTTTGAGATAATGAATCTCCTCTCCCTGGCCTTGCCCCGCTGCCTCCAGCATGGCCAAGGGCAGAGGTGCGGTGGCAGGAGGCCTGGGCTGGCAGAGCCCAGTGATGCTGTTGCCTCGGTGCTAGCGGCCTCTGTCAGCATCCCGGTGCCAGAGTGGATAGGCACCTGCCTGGAGCCACGGCACAGTGAGGAGAGCGCTCTCTAAACACACGGCATCTGATGAAGGACCTACAGGCTGTTTGACCTTGCAGTTGTGGAGAGATGGAATGTTGTAGTTTGGGAGGCAAAATTATCTTAGGCTATATCCTAGGCCCTTAACAGCAATTCACTTCAACTATTGTGTCTGGCCTGTATCATGACTTTCCCTTATTTTTTTCTTTCACTACTGAGAACTGAACCCAAGACGTGTAGAAAACACCTGCCCACCTGGTGCTCTCACAGCGTAACTGGACAGTGTGTCGACTGTTCTGTGACTGCAAAAGTCCACACGAGGTCGTCCGCAGTGGAGCACGTCACTCAGGACGGCCTGAGTCGGCGTTGTCATCCATGACTGCTCATATTTGGCTCAGAATCACGGTGCTTCTTTCCCCTGCTGTAGGACTGTTACATCAGCACCAGTTTGGCTGAGTCATTCAAGCTGTCTGCAGTCAACCTAGGACACACCCTGCCTCCCAACCCCACACACCTGGGGTGAAGCAGAGGGCACCAGTGTAAACCACTGAAGGAGGTCAGGAGCTGTTTGTTAGCCCACACTGCAACAAAAGCCTGACAAACACAAGGCCCAAAGTTAATAAGCTGAATCCTAATACCCAGTAGTTCTAACATTCCCTAATCTGCTAATGGGGAAAAACTTTATATTTTCACAGTAGAAACTGTTATAGGCAAAGATAAAGACACAAACCAAAGACAAGCCCCAAACATGAATAGTGACTAACTTTGAGAATTGGGGAATTTATTTATTTATTTTTATTTAATGTGGTACTGCTTTTTTGTTTTGAGACAATGTTGCCCAGGCTGGCCTTGAACTCATGATCTTCCTGCCTCAACTGCTCAAAGAGTTAGGATTACAAGTGTGTCATTAGTGTAAGGAATCTGGATCATTGTTTTTCCAACCTGATGCGATTCTGCACTTTCTAACTTTTAAAATAATGAGTAAAAAAAATTAATATTGAGAAAGGCTTTTGAGAGAAAATCAAAAGAGGAAAATGGGTCTACTGAGCCACCATCAGACTGCTAGTAGACTGCCCTAAGGGCAGGAAGTGTGGGAAAAATAGAGACTGAAGACAAAGGGCCTGTTCCTTTCTGTGCTCTTGGGTAAGCTGGCCCTTTCCCACTGGGCCCACTTTCCTGTCCTGCAGAAAACTCTGCTGTCTCTAAAACTAACACTTCGTCTGCATGTGGCCTCAAACGAAGGCCACTGGACAGACCAGGTGAAATCTTCTGCTCAGGCCACCAAGAGCCAGGAAAATCTGGTTACAACAGGATGTCAAGCTGAGTAGCCTAGACCTCCAACGGAACAGCAGTGTTGCAAGAAACTTAATAGAGGGGGCCGGGGATACAGCTCAGTGGCACAGTCCCTTTCTGGCAAGCACAAGGTTGTGAGTTCGATCTCCGGTACAAAAAAAAAACTTAATAGCTCTATTTCTAAATAGAAAACATCCAAGAATCTTCACAGGACGATAAAGGTGACTATGGAATAAGTGAGTGGAAACAATTGGAAGAGCGGAGTGGATCCACCCTCCCACAGAGCTGGTGTGTGTCAGCCCATCTGCCGGATTTCTGACCAGGCTGCGTTGTTGAAATATACTTGGTCTTTACTGTATCAGTGATGACTGAATGAGCCGAGGTCAGCTTGATGACATGGAAAGATTTTTATAGACAAACTGTGAAACCCCTTGGGTTCCTCCAGGATGGCACCCAGGACTCTACCTGGCAAGACCCCCTACTCCCTGCACGCCCAGCGCTCCAGGTCCGGCAGCAAGAGGCTTCAGGAAACATTTTATACAGGTAAGACTTTGGTGATCACTTATCTTATGGCATGAACAGAAGCCTCAGGTATCCGAGGGGACAAAACAGTTTTATATTCAAGAGTGCAAAAAAACTGCAGGGCCAGAAAATCCCTCAGGACCGACAGGATGTACTTGGAAGCCCTGAAAGGTAAAAGCCTTTCCCTACTTAGGTATGGGTTGGGTTTCGGAGCTGCTTCCCTCCTCCCTCCCATCCTACTTCTGTAGGTAACATTTTAAAAAAACAGAATGCACACGCACTATAGTTACATCACTTACACAGTGGAGTCTAAGAACAGCTCAGCAACATAAAACTAAACTACCCACAACTGGTGCGTTGAGACCTAACCTGTAAATAATCATCACTTTGTTCTCTAAAGGATTCTGAGGACCCACAGGCATTTAAAAAGTCATTCGAAGCTAGGCATGGTGACACATGCCTGTAAACCCAGCACCTGGGAAGCTGAGGCTGGAGGATTGTTGTGAGTTTGAGACCAACCTGGCCTACAACCTGAGCTCAAGGCCAGCCTGAACTACACAGCAAGACCCTATCTCAAAAAAACAAAACAAAAAAAAAAAAAAGAAAAAGAAAAAAAGAACAGAAAAATGCATTTGTTTGCATTAAAATAAGGATCTCTTTCTTGTTCATGAATTTCCAAAAAAGGTCTGGGCAGGAATTTCCCATCTCCCATAAACTCCTTGGGTAGTCCTAGACTGGAAGCACTGTCCCTTGCCCTGAACCCCTTGACACATGACATTGGAACTACTCAAGGAAAATGTGCTCAGTGTAGAACCCATTTCATAACTGACCCCCAGAATGGATGTAATTATTATGTATCACAAACATAAAGTAATAAAATCTTTTAAAAACCTTGACTTATTAGGAATCATCCCAAAGCAGGTGAGTTGAACAACCTAAAATGCAACAGAAAACGCACGTATTTGGTGTGTCAGTGTGTGAGGGTAACTGGTGGCTTCTCAAAGCAGAAGATGTATCTCTACAAAAGACAGTAGTTTTTGCTGTTTTCTCTGAAACTCTCTAGAGCACCTGGGACGCCGAGGACAAGGTATGCCCTGGAGAAGTATTTGCTCAGTCACCTAAATGTAACAGGAAGAGACTTACACAGTGGTATCCATGGGCTCTGCTCGCAGATGCTGGAGAAATGGGCTTGGTCACAGTGTCATGCAACACACCAAGGCCTTAGCTAACTACGCAGCAGATCTTAAATGACACCGCAGCTGGTTGCTCTCTTCTGAATGAAGAAGTAAAATTATGAGGCAAGCCATCTTCCAAAATCGGATGACACTAGACATTCTAACAACAGCACAGGGAAATACTTGTACAATTGTAAAAGTTGAAGGTTGTGTATACATTCCTGATACTTCTGCTGATATCTCAATGGCTGCTCAAGATATTAAACGACAGGTTAATGCCATGTCAAATTCTCAAATTCCTGGACTCTTTCCTTATCTTCTTTATGAAAAGCTATTACTGGTTTCTCCTGGTGGAAACCTTTGTTAACTATACTCACAATTACACTGCTGAACTTATTACTTGGCCCATGCATATTTAGTTGTTTCCTTGGCCTTATCTCCTCCAGATTTAAAGCTGTACATCTACCTACAACAAGAATGCCTGGTACCTATCGAGGGCCTTTAGACAGACCTCCTAGGGAGTATCTCTGACTACCGATCACAACTACAATCCTCTTCAGTCAGAAGTAGCCAAAAAGGTCTTTGCCCCTTGCCCCCTCACAGCAGTTAGGGTGACTCTTCAGAGGGGGGACTATTCTAGACAGTTAAGTTAGGGAGAAACATTGTAGGCAGTCAGACAGGGCTAGACCCTTGTGGGAGTCAGTGCAGAAGATGAGAACACATCAGCACAGTGGCTGGAGACACCTCTGAAGATCAGGGTCACAATGGCCAGATTTACACACGTCCTTAAGGGATAGATGGGAGTTTGAGGTCAGCAGTATCACCCTTTCGAGATTTCCCGTATCTCATAGGGATGGACCACCCTCTCCCAGCCACTAGGACTAAGGTTAAGACTAAGACTATGACTACAGATTACAGACCAAGGTTAATGAGGTCATCCATATGCCCTTGCTACTATCGGATTAATATTACCTAAGCACCTTTACTTGTAATCCCATTGATCAGAATTTTGTACCACCTCTTGATTTTGTTCTTTTGTTGTTGTTGTTCTGTTTTTGGTACCAGGAATCAAATTCAGGACCTTGCACTTGCCAGGAAGGTGCTGTACCACTAAGCTACAGATTTTTTTTCTATTAAGCCTCCCCTGTAAAGTGGAGCCCACAGCAGCCCACTTTCTGGGTCCTCTCCTGTCTCCCTCAAGAGATGTCTCTCAATAATTTAATTTCCTACTCTTAATCTCCATCATTCCTCAGAATTCATTTGATTTTGGGGGATACAAATTTAGTGCATCAGACATCTATCAGGTTGGAAGTTATAACACTTCCCCTATATTATTTGGAGGTCCTATAACAATGGGGTCAGGAAAGGGGCCTCAAGGACAGTTTTTATCTTGTCATTTCTTGTTTCATTAAGGAGTCCAGCCCATCAGGAGGCTGAGGCAGGATGATCATTGTGATTTTAAAGGCCAGCCTAAATGCCATAGTGAGTTCAAGACTAGCCTGAACTACAAAGTGCAGTTTCAAAAAAACAAAACAAAAATAACAACACAAGGAGTCATGCCCACTACACGTTTATTTCTGTAACCCAGTCAAAGCAGGCAAGACAAATCTAGGGGTGAGCTAGGCTGAATAGCACTTGCAGATTCTCTCAGAGCTCACCATTCTGGGGTGCTTTTAACAAAAACATGATCTGTCTAGTCCTTTCATACAGGAAAACTCTCCACACACTGTGATATTGGTCAGGAAAAATCAGTACCCACTCTGAAGAGGAAAAAGAGAACTCCGTGTGATTGGGTGGGCAGGGCAGGCTGACTGCCGCCCTACAGCCCCGCCTCTGTTCCAAAAGAACAGAGCAAAGGTCGTGATAGATTAATGGGTCTCACTCATTTCTGCCCCTTCTCCCTCCATAGGGCCCATCAATAATATTTTATAGAATCTAACGTTCACTTAAAAAAAAAGAGAGAATAATTATGTCTTCTGCTTAGAGAAGCACTTTGTTGAAGAAAAAAATCACAAATAATGCAAAAAGAATGGGAGACCTCACAGTCCTGACCACAGCTATTAGACATCTAGTGCAGCATCTTAGACATTTTTTCTATTGTTGTTGTTGAGACAGAGACTCACTTTGTAGTTCAGCCTGGCCTCGAACTCATGACGATCCTCCTGCCTCAGCCTTCTGAGTGCTGGGATCACAGGCATGTACCACCATGCCTCGCTGAGACACAGTACTTAGAGACTTTGAGAGTGACTTAAACATTAAAATCTTGACTGTGTCTCTATTCTACCACCTCAGGGTTTTCACATTTGCAGTTCATTTGCTGGTCTTGTCCCCACATAGAATGTTGGACATCACCATTTTCAGTTAGCAACAGATGGTTAAGCGTGTTGCTTATTTCCATGTATTCTTCATAGTTACACTGACTGCTTTCTACTCTAGGTTTTTGTTTTTTTTGAGATAGACTCTTGCTGTATTGTGTAGGCTGGCCTTGAACTCACAGCAATCCTTCTACATCAGTCTCGCAGTGCAGGGATTACAGGCATGCACTACCAAGCCCAGCTATTAATTTCTAACTCATTCTTCTCCTCTCCAATCTTCTGGTTATTTCCAGTACCCCCCCAACCTCCCCTGCACCCCCCCCATGCTGGAGCTGGAACCCAGGACCCCCAGGAAGGGCAGTGCTGCCATCAAGCTGCACCCGTTTCCTCGTTGCTTCAGCCTAAACTGGGATGTGTCAGGGCTTGAAGGGGGCTCACGACTGAAGACCCCTCTTTCAGGGCTTCACATTTGCAGAGCTGTCTGTCAGCCACTCCTCGTGGGAGTGACATGATTTTTTCCCCTTCAGCCCCATCCCTAGGAGCCGTTCAACCCGACCTGAAGATTATAATTACTGGACACCCTGAACAGGTCCCGAGATGCTGGCTCCGCCAGGTCTCCTGTAACCCACAGCGCAGCCCAGCAGAGCCAGCGCCGCCTCCCCACTCAGCTGCAGCAGGGTCAAAGGAAACCAAATCTGTGGTTCACTGAGCAGGGGCCACTGTGGAGGTTTACTGCCAGGGCAAGGGACTTCTGCCCATGCTGATACCCCAGGAGTCCCAGGAACAGGGAAAAGAGCTTGTCTTTCACAGGGAGGAGTTAACAGGCTGAAAGAATGGAGCAGGGAGGGAGGGATCTGAACGAGGAAACCCCACCCAGCCAGCCGACTCCCTGTGCTGACAAGCTCACAGCCTGTACGGAATTTTAGGAGAACGGATTTGAGATTGCCTGCATTTGTTAAAGAAAATTGCTTTGTTTAAAGGAAGGAAGGAAGGAAGGAAGGAAGGAAGGAAGGAAGGAAGGAAGGAAGGAAAAAAAGAAGGAAGGAAAGAAAGAAAGAAAGAAAGAAGGAAGGGTGGGCGGAACAAAAGAAAGGAGAAAGAAAACAAGAAAGAGAGAGAGAGGCAGGAAGGGAGGAAGGAAGGGAGGAAGGAAGGAAGGGTGGGCAGAACAAAGAAAGGAGAAAGAAAAAGAAAGAAAGGAAGGAAGGAAGGAAGGAAGGGAGAGAAAAGAAAGAAAAAGAAAGAAAGAAAGGAAAGAAAAAGAGAAAGGGAAAAGGCTGGGTGTGGTGGTACACACCTGTAATGCTAGTACTTGGGAGGCTGAGGCATGAGGGTGGATGGCAAGTTTGAGGCCAGCCTGGACAACTTAGTGAGGTCTTGTCTCAAAATAAAAATAAAAAGGGCTTGGGATATAACTCAGTGGTAGAGTGCCCCTGGGTTCAATCTCAGTACTGGAGGGGAAAAAAAGGAAGGAAAGAAAGAGACCCCAAGAGCCCAGGTGTCCTGAGCAGATGGCAGCCACTCGGGTTTTGCCCAGCTCTGTGGCAGTGGGTGTCAAGACAGGGACAGGTGTCCAGGCGGTGGCGAACAGACCTATCACAGTACAGGACAGGTGAGCCCTGCTCTCAACAGTCTGACTTGGCTTGCCCTTGCAACTTTAGGGGTACAAAGGAGCATTTAGCAGGTTTGATTCCTTAACTAAACAAAGCAAATGAAAACACTGTTAACAATGAAACAGCCCTTGACAGATGGCCAGGGCCCAGCTGGCACACCCTGAGGTTGTGCCCACCGTGTCAGGGGGCTCCTCTGTGGCAGTTCTCCACCTTGGCTCCTTAGCTGAGTTGGTGCCATCCAGATTCCCCAGCTGCCTTTATTCTGTGCTCATCTCCCCTTTAACGTGTTTCTCTTCCTCCTCCCATGGTAGGACACTGGTCAAGGACCGGCTGTAAAGTCCAGGACAGATAGATGCTGGGCACCACACACACAGCAAGCACACAGGGAGGAGTTGAGGGTGGGGGAGAGGACAGCTGTGAATACAGCCACTGACTTTTCACACATAGTCACTGCTTTATTTTTATCTTGACTTTCAGCTCCGAGGCCAGCTGCAGTGTGCGTGGCTGCGTGGCTGCCTGGCTGGGGCTGTGTTGGGGGTTCTACACTCGGTATCTCCTAAAGTGGATCCTGCAAGCTAAGGATTCCTGGCTTTTTGGTTTCTATCACAGTCACAGGACCAGAGAATAAAACAACAAAACAAAAAATACACACAAGAACAGGTAAGGAAATACAGCACAAGCTTTCCCAAGCTACAAAACAAAATACCTAGTTAAATCTGAACTTCATATAAGCAACAAAGATGGATAGATAGATAGATAGGTTTTCTTTCTTAGCTTGGAACTGAACCCAGGGCCTTCATTTCATACTGGGCTACATCCCCAGCCTTTTGAGACATGGTCTCACCAAACTGCTGAGTTGCCCAGGCTGGGATTGAACTTGCATTCCTCCTGCCTCGGCGTCCTGGAGAGCTGAGATTACAGGCACCCGCACCACCATGCCTGGCAAAAATGCTTTCATACTTAAGAAATGCATACTGAAGGATTTAGGGGTAAAGTGTTGTAGTACCTGACACACTCAAATAATTTTTTTTAAAAGTGTATCAGAAAGAAATGAAGTAAATATGGCAGGATGTTAACAACTGATAACCCAAAGTGGACAGAAATATTATACATACTCTCAAATATTTGTTGTTTACCTGCACTTTATATTTAACATGGTACATGTTTTAAAATTTGCTTTTAATTTAAGACATTGCCATTAATCCTACTCAGAGTACTACCCCTCACTTTGAACACATGTATTCCATCATTCTTGCCACTTTCTGCAGCAGTTCTGGAGGTCTGCTTTCATGAGTATCTTTATTTGCACAGTCCTGGCTGCTTCTGTATCCTGAATCTTTAGAACATGTGCCTCTCTTGGCCATTTTGATTTGGGGAAGAGCCAGAAGTCACACGAGTGCCAGATCCAGTGAAAAAGAATGAATGAGGACATACAGTACTGTAATGTTTTTATTTGAAATAAATTGTTGTAAACAACTGATCGATCAGGGTGACCACAAATTCAGTTAATGTTTAAATAGAAGTGCATAACAGCAAAAGACACATTTACCATTAATCTCCAGGTACTCCAAATACATTTATCCTGTTATTCTTGGCAATGTGTCTTTTACCATAATCAGATGTATTCATTTATTTTTATTTATATATTATATTTAAACATTCACCATATCTTTCAGTCACTTGTCATTTCACTGGCAGCTGTACCCAGAGGAACCATGAAACTCAGAAGCCCTCAGCTGGACTTTGGACTTCCTGAAGAGTCACACCAACCTTTTGAGGAAAAGAAACTGGCAGCTGAGGGAGGTCACAGTCAGTCGATGCCTGACGCGTGAGGGACAAGAAACTGAGAAAGCGGAACGGGGCCTGTGGTTCCTGGTAGCTATGCACCCCATCATGCTAATGCAGCCAAAGAAATCGCTTTAACCTCAAGCCACAAGGCCACAAGCAGAGGCTTGTTTTGATTTAAACCTCCAACTTCTGCCTTATATACTTAGTATTCGAGGCACACTCACAGAAGCCTGCTCTCCAAAGGAAGGACCAAGAAACTAGCGCACAATGTCATGGCCCCTTGGTGGATGGGCAGTGCCTGGCCCAAGAAGTCGCCCTGAAGCCCTGGGCCAGATGCAAGGACCCAGACAGCCCCTGCATCCCTGGGCCAGCCTGAACTTTCAGCCACAGCTGGGGAAAGAATGATGCCCTGTCTAAGGGCCTTGCTGTGCCGGTGACAGCCACAGACAAACCTGTAGTCAGCTGAGTTTTCTTATTCACACTGACTGAGAAGTCAGCAGAAGGCCATATGGTCACTTTCACTGTGTGACTTTGGGTGGCGCTGATTAGTTTTAGCTAAGCAGCACAGGAGGAGCTGTCCCAAGCACTGTGACACCAGCACTGAAAGATGAGCGTGAGGCCGAGGATTTAGCTCAGTGGCCTAAGCACCTGCCTGGCAGGTGCGACAATGTGACTTTGATCCCCGGTACAAAAAAAAAAAAGTTAATGAAATTTTTAACCAACATAACCCTTAAAGTCAGGAGATAGTGCCAGTGATGGTGAACCTTTGGCACACGTGCCACAGCTGGCTGTTTGTATCATCAAAAGCTCTAAAAGGTTTCCTTTCACTGGTGTAGACAGTGGGTCAGGCAGAGGGAGGATTAGCTCTGACCACTCAGCACTGATAGGACTGGATATGGTCACAAGATGCATCACTGCCAAGTCAGGCGACTTTTCCAGAAGGTGACACCATGAGGATTGGTGAACCAGCTGGCCTGGTGTAAGTCACTTCCAAATGATAAAAATAAACACTTAAGTTTTGATGGGAACCAGCAATACTTCTAAGGAAATGTTAGGACTCAAGAGTGCTGCTGGTTATTCTTCAGGCCAACTTCAGGATGCTACTCAACAATTAAACACAACTCAAGCACCTATGACGCCATATCCACCATCTAAATTTATCCTCAGGTGACCCCAACTGACTGTGAGAACCTGGATGAGCTGTGCACATGGCCCCTATCAGGCTCTGGACAAATAAAACTCACCAAATAGTGAAACATTTGCTTTGCTTTACAAATTACTCCTTGAAATTAAGCAAACCCAATACAGACTCTTGTAGTAATTTAAGTAATTTCTACTACTTAGGTTTGTCCGCTAATGCCCTAAAAGAAATAAGCTCCATTAACATTCTGCCCTTTTCCTTGACTTTAACTTAATGTGTTGTCATTCACTGATCTTTCTATCATGTTAACTTTTTTATTTTGTTTATTTATTTATTTTTTTTGGTCCCTTTGAGACAGGATCTCACTATGCAGTTCAGGATGGCCTTGAACTCACTTTATAGACAAGGCTGGCCTTGAACTTGCAGTGATCCTCCTGCCTCAGCCTCCCAAGTGCTGGAATTACAAGCATGCACCACCACACCTGGCTTTAACTCATTTTGTTTTAATTGTACCTGTCATAAGCTAGTGAGATATGGCAGTTCAGATTCCAATGCTATTTTATAGTTGAGTGACAACTGTGTCTGTAAGTTATATACAGGACAACATGGTGGAACAGCTGTCCCCAAAACCTCCTGCCACAAACACCCCTAAAGGCAGGCTCCTTTAAAGGCTGCAGGTGATTACACTCAGCCTAAAGGGAGAAAAAGTGGCTGCCGGAAGGAAACAGAAATGTAAGGATGAGGGGGAAACTGAGGAAGCATGCATGTGGTGGGGTGGGCAGGGGCTGAGTCAGTGGGTGAGAACCAGATTTCACGATGAAAATAAGTAAGAAATACGGCCACAGAAACAATGGCTAGGCTCTGTGTGTAACTTGGGCACCCGAATCATCAGTCACCAGTCTCCTGGTTATGGTCACCTCTCTTAACAGATGAACTATCTATGTTCTCATGTACATACATATTTATATCCACGTCTCCGCTGTTTTCATTCCTGATGATCAGAAGTATAGTGTAAATGGAAACTTCTTTCAATGCCGGGCATGGTGGTGCATGCCTGTAATCCCAGCACTCAAGAGGCTGAGGCAGAAGGATTGCTGCGAGTTCGAAGCCAGCCTGTGCCACAAACTGAGTTCAAGGCCAGCCTGAACTGCATAGTGAAACCCTGTCTTAAAAAGACTCAAAACAAAAAAAAAAAAAAAAAAAAAGGAAACTTCCTTCAAATGGGACTTGTAGGGTTAGGGAGCCTTAGGAACGTGTCAAAAGACACAAAATTTCAGTTGATCTAATATGTATCATAGAGACTAGAGTTAATAGTAATACATTATATGTACAAGAATAATTGTGCTTGGAAATTTCTTGTTTGTTTGCTTTTGAAATAGGGTTTTGCTATGTAGTTCAGCTTTTGAACTCTTGGTGATGCTCCTGCCTCATCCTCTCCAGTACTGGCATTACAGGCATGCGCCACCACACCTGGCTCTGTACTTGGAAATTTCTGAGCACAGATTTTAAACGTTCTCCTCACACACAATAAGTATAAAAGGCAACACATGTATTAAACAGAGGATGTGGCCATTCCACAGTGTATATACATCCAATTGTCATGTGTGCCCCATACATGCACACAACTTTCACCTGTCAATTAGAAAAATGAAGTTTTAAACTTGGGCCCGAGAGAGCGGTGCCCTGTAGGGAGGCTGGCTTGCTGCTGGCTCTCTGAAGCTCTGCGCTCGGGGCCCAGGACTGGGCACGAGGGTGGCCCTGCCCACGGGCGCCACGGCCCCGACTGCGTCTCCTCCCACTGCAAATGTGCCCATCCCACATTGTCACCTCACCGTGTGACCCTTTCAAACTACTCCTCATCTGCGTTCCATCAGGTCAGCTTCAGAGAGCGGTTTCCCTTAGGAAGACGAGCTGCGGGCGCAGAGCCAGCAGGGGGCAAGGGCACTTGTGTCCCTCGGCTGCAGCCCCCCAGGTGACACAGGAGGCAGCGGGGCTCAAGAGGTGACTGGGCTGGGGCAGAGCCCTCCGAATGGACGGCTTAGTGCCCTCAGGACGCCCGGCTCCCCGCCCCTTCCCTGTTAAGTCCGAAGAGCCCCCAGGGGCAGGAAGCGGCCCTCATCACAGCCCGTCTGTCGGCGCCCTCACTTGGACTTCCCAGCCTCCAGAGCCGAATAACATCTTCCTGCTGCCAATGAGCCACCCAGCTGCCAATGAGCCACCCAGCGTGCG
This sequence comes from Dasyprocta punctata, assembly GCA_004363535.1. Lineage (NCBI taxonomy): Eukaryota > Metazoa > Chordata > Mammalia > Rodentia > Dasyproctidae > Dasyprocta > Dasyprocta punctata. The sequence continues at coordinate 28,340 of RJWM01012582.1, read as the reverse complement.
CTTGCAGAGGCCGTGGAGAGAGGAACGGGCCTGCGCCTGCGCGGACCCGCCACGGGTTAGGGGCGGGCGCTGCTGGGGTCCGTGTGGTCCCCTGGACGCTGGAAATCTGGACCGCTGGGTGGGGGGGTCCAGATTATAAGACGTCAGAGCATTTACGAGGCAGATGTGACCCTGGTCCTACAGAGGGAGTCACAGTGCAGAGCTAAGCAACATGCAAACAAACTACATAGGCCATTTTCAACCACCCATCCAAAAATTTTTAAAATTCCTTTGTACAGTGCCGGGATGGAGCCTGCGGGCCTGTGGACGCTGGGGAAGCGCTCTGGCACCGAGTCCGGACTGTTCTGAACCAGGCGCTGCAACGGGCAGTGTGAGAAGATGATGCAAAACTCAAGGTGACAGGACCCTGCCTTCAGAAAGAGCTTTCAAGGCAGCTGAAAATACTTTATATACTTTATATACTTTTATATACTTTATATACTTTTTATACTTTATATGGATACTTTTTATTCTTTATATGGATTGAAAATCCCTGCAGAGCCAAGGCTGGAAGGGAATGAGTAACAGTCTCATCTACTCTGAATATTCTCACATACTTAGATCAAAACACAGGGAAAGATAGGAAATTCACGGAATCCGAATCGCAAATACAGGCTGGGGATTTAGCTCAGCGGCACAAATGCCTGCCTGGCAAGCGTGAGGTAATGAGTTCAATGCTTGGTACAAAATAAATAAATAAGTAAACAAACAAAAATAAATCATAAATACCCCAAATCCTTTTCTTTTCCTTTCTTTTCTTTGAGACAGGGTCTTGCTATGTAGTTTAAACTGGCCTTGAACTATGTAGCCCAGGGTAGCCTCAAACTCATGGCAGTCTTCCTGCCTCAGCCTTCCAAGTGCTGGGATTACAGGCAGCTCCAGCTACTGGTTTTAACACTGGACTTGTGGGGAATATCACACATAGTAAGTGAATAAACACTAAACAAAATACTTAGGGTTTGAAAACATTAGAAATATATCCTCCAAATTGGTCTTATAGAGATATAAAACAGGACATCATTTTTAAATGTTTTTAATTTAATTCTAAAAATCAAAATAAAAACTAGATTAGTGTGGTCTATGGACCCCTGGGGTCGGTCCTTGAGACTATCTCAGGGGTCCACTAGCACAAAACTATTTTCATAGTAATACTAAAACATCACTTGCCCCTTTCATTCTCTCTGAGTGAGTGTAGAGTGTTTTTAGGGGCTGACACGGAAAGGATCCCCGATTGGAAGGTGTCCCTGATGAGATGGCCCATGGAATAGTGCTTGTGTATCCTTGTGTTCTAAGAATGTCTCAAAACTTTTGTTTTTACTTCTAATATTGTAAACATCAATAGACACAACAGAGAGAAACATGAGTTCGCTGGGGCTCTCAATAATTTCTAAGTATAAAGAGGCCAAAGGCCACAAGGTTTGATAGTGAGGGCAGGGAACGTTACTTGTTCACTGTGATCTCTACCGCTCCCACCTGTGCCTCACAAATGACATACAGTCCATAAACATCTGCTAAATAAGCCAAAAGCTGACAAAGTATATATCTAAAACTGCCTTTAAAAATAGACAGCAAATATTTGCTAAATAAGCAAAAACTGACAAAATATATATTTAAAACTGCTTTTAAAAAGAAAAAGAATTAAAAATAGAAAGCAAATAGCCAGGCATGGTGGTGCATGCCTATAATCCTAGCTACTCAGCAGACCGAGGCAGGAGGAACAACTGAGACCCTGTCTCAAAATATAAAACAGGTCAGGGATGTAGCTCAGTGCTCCTTGGGCTCAATCACCAGTGCCGCGTGAAGAAGGCAGATAATAGGAAAATCCTTTTCGAATGGGAAGGAGAACAAGAGATGCAGGGAGGGTAAGGATAGGGGACCAGGTGTACCAACTCCCCATGATGAACGTAGTCGTCATGTACTCCAAACATGTGCTAATAAAAATAAAACAGAAAGCAAACATTCAACGTTTTCCCTTGGCTGCTTTGACTAGTTGCCAGCATTAATTCAAAATAGTCCCTTCCTCCATATATCGTACACCCATGGCATAATATACCGACAACACAGGTCGTAAACATCTAGTCATCTGGCCAGCAGCCTGCATTTTCACTGCTGAGCTCATTTCCTTCCGCTGGTTCTTCTCTAGGAAACAGGCAAATGTCTAGCAGCACAGATGGCCCCTTTACTATGGCCAACAGAATGAGATCTCGCACTGTTAGACAACAAAGCAAAATGATTCCAACAGGCAAGAATGCCCCCTCGTTCCTTTAATGCTGATTTGCAGAATAATGGCCCTTGTCAGTAGTAAGATCCTCAAGTAGATCGCGCATCTCAAAAAATGGAGACCTGGAGTAAAATAACTACTATCCAAGCAGTAATGGATTTCGAGGTTAGCTCCTTAACCTGGGCCTTTTCCTAGTCTGACTCAGCAGGCCCGGGCAAGGTCTGCACTTCCCACCTGCCCGAGTCCCAGCCTGCTGAGAGCACCTGGCCCACACTGTCCTAATCCATAGTAATGAGCACAGTGTGGTCAGCGGGATGAGCAGGATGCTGGAAGAAGCATACTGCACCCCTTCCATGCTGCCACAGACCTGCCTCTGAATGCCAGGAGGAGCTGGACCATTCTCTTGGAGGGAGACTCTTATAAGGAAATACGCCAGGCTGCCTCCGTTGCTAACTCACTGCTGCTGTGCCGAGCCAACCGCATGACCCTCGGCAATCTGAGAAGAAGAAACTGAGCCATGAAAAATGCTCATGGGGGGCCCTGAAGCTGCAGCCACCTGAGGTGAGGCTGGAGAACCCAAGATGATGAGTAAGCTGGCGGAGGGAAGGCGAAGGAAAGAGTGGGAGACCAGCGTGTGCCAGTTCCTGCTAACACCCCAGTTTCTGCCACACTCGTAGGAGGCCGGCCTCACTGCAAGGTTTCCCCTTCCAGCTTCACAAAAGCAAAAAGAAAAAAAAAAAAATACTGCTGTTTAAAGAGCACAGTCCTAGCCAGGGGTAGTGCTGCACACTTGTAATCCCAGCACTCAGGAGGCTGAGGCAGGAGGATCACGGTGAGTTCAAGGCCAGCCTAAACCAAATACCCAGACCCTGTCTCAAATCAAAACCAAAGAAGAGTATGGCACCTGAAAGTGCAGCCTGAGGTGGATGTGACAGGAGGGGTGGGCAGGAAGGAAGTCACAGGCTTTGTTGTGCAAACTGGATGTCTTGTGGAGGAAGAGGGTATTCATTTTTATACCAGAACAACCAGTGACATAAGTCAGGTAGGACAACCCCAGGCAGACCAGATGTGACCATCCCTGAGATGGAAAAATATTAGGAAAAAGTAATAGGAGACTCAGCCTGCAGGTCTAACTCTACCCCTGCTCCTCCACAGGGCTTGAGATAACTTACTTCCTCTGAGCCTCAGTTTCCTTGACTGTAAAATAACAAGATTAAGTGATATCTACAGTGTGTTTTTTTTTTTTTTTTTTTTTTTTGCGGCACCGGGGAATGAACTCACAACCTCACACCTGCCAGGGCAGGCGCTTAAGCCGCTGAGCCAAACTCCCGGCCCTGGTTTTTTGAGGCAGGGTCGCACTATGTAGCTCAGGCCGGCCTTGTGCTCGCGTTGTAGCCCAAGCCAGCCTCGAACTCACAACGCTCCTCCTACCTCAGCCTCCCGAGTGCTGGGATTAAAGGCGTGCCAGTGTGTTTGTTTTGAGACAGGTTCTCACTATGTATTTTAGGTTAGCTTTGAACTCACTGTGTAGCCCAGGCTGGCCTCAAATTTACTGCAATCCTCCTGCCTCAGCCTCCTGAGTGCTAGGATTACAGGTGTGCACCACCATGTCCAACTAAAGTTTCTCTGATTAAGAAAAATCTTAGACTATGATGCTACATCTTCTTAGTTTTGAATAGAGGCAACTCAGGAGATGCAGTAGACAGGCAAGAAGCAGCCTTCAATTCAGCTGATGATGTAGCAGTAACAATGTTGTACCACTTTGACTTTAAAAAAGAAGGGTGTGGTGGCCCAGCCTGGTAATTCCACCTAATCAGTAAGCTAAAGCAGGAGGATCGAAAGTTCAGTGTCAGCCTGGCACATTAGCAAGACTTTGTCTCAAAGTAAAAATGTAAAAAGAACCAGGGAGATAGCCCAGCGTTCTCTGGGTTCAACCACCAGTACAACAACAATAATAATGTCCCCATGTATTTATCAATCAAAGCTATGTGGCTAAGCTGTCAGTGGTTATACTCTATTTGTCAAGAGATTCATACAATCGGCCCCCAGGCAGCTATAGCTCCCAGGTACCTGTGCTCTTTCCCCAGCCCAGGCAAAGGGCAACATGTTCCTCCTGCCTGTCACATCCATGGGACCCAACACAGTCCCTGGCCTGGGAAGAGGAGGCAAAGGTGTGACAGCCCCTTTCCCTCTCTCTGGCTCCCTTGCCAGCAGTCTTGCTGACTTTGGCCACAACTGTCTCCCCACTTCTGTGAGACATTCTACCCGTCACCAGGCCTGCAGGGATCAGGAACGCACATTTAACAGAGGTACAGGCCGCTATGCCTGTATCACAGGACCGCAGGAAACTCAGAGAAACCCCAGCTGCTACATGAGTTTCAATTCAGAAAAGAGAAAACAATGGATTACAATACCAACAAATGTTACCACTCTGCCTGGTAGGGGCACTGTGCTGGGTTCTTCACCGCAATCATCTTACTTCACTCCTCTGATAAGCCTATGAGGAAGGTATTATTATCCTCATTTTCAAAATGAGAAACTTGAGGTTTTCAGGGGTTAAATAACTTGCTACTAAATTTTTTTAATTAAGAAATTACTTGGCCTGTTCAGCATAACCCAGGTATTGTGGGTAACAGCAAAGAAATCTGAGCCTGGTTCTGCAGTTTCTCAGGTCACTCTTCTTTCCCATAAAACGATCCAAAGTAATCCTGGCACTCTGGGAGGCTAAGGCAGAAGGACCACAAATTCAAGCCTGTCCTGGGCAACTTTGCAACTTAGCAAAATCCTGTCTCAAAATCAAATATAAAAATAGAGCTGAGAACATAGCTCCTGTGGAAGGCCCTAGGTTCAATCCCCAGTACCACAAACATACAAAAAAGCTCAAGAGTGAGACAAGCAGCTGGGCATGGTGGTGCACGCCTTTAATCCCAGCACTCTGGAAGCTGAGGTAGGAGGAGTGTTGTCAGTTCGAGGCCAGCTTGGGCTACAACACCAGCGAAAGGCCGGCCTGAGCTACATAATGTGACCCTGCCTCAAAAAACTAGGACTGGGAGTTTGGCTCAGTGGCTTAAGCGCCTGTCTAGCAGGCACAAGGTTGTGAGTTTGAACCCTGGTGCCACTCACACACAAAAAAAAGGGTGAGACAACAGGACTGGGGGCGCTGCTCAGTGGCAAAGGGCTTGCCTCACCCATTCAAGGTCCAGCGCCACAGAAAACAAGTATGAGGCACTGCTCATGTGCCTGCAGGGCAGTAGGCCCTGTGCCAGGGCAGAGATGACTGGCTGGGTGACCAACGAAATGCAACAAAAAATCCTGCCCTTCCAGGCTTTCAGTGAGAATATGGTCTGCAACAGAAGGCCCAAAAGCTGGTCTGTAGGCCTTGCGGTCCTCCAGGAAACGGCTGTGGGCCAGAGAAGGAGGGCTCCACAGTACTCTGTCCCTTTCACAAGTGAGGACTCGACGCAGCTGGGACTGCAGGGCTTGCCTGATACACGGCTGGCACTGTGAGGCCAAGAACACCTCGGTTCCTTCCAGGACAGCCCCTGGGTCAAAGAAATCAGCCTCCAATCACCCCTGGTCACTGCAGTCATTTAGACAGCGGCTTCTCACAGGACTTTTTCTATGAAGCTTCTATGCATTTGGATTTCATTCCTTTTCTCTCTCCTCTTTTTATGGAGACAAGTTGGGGCATGGACTGGCTTCGGAGGAAAGGTCGGGCACCTGGCAGGGAGAGTTGATTGCATTACAGCTGTGTCCCAGTCAGGTTGTGAAGGGACTGCCCACAGCAAGACGAGGGGAAACCAGGATGACCGCCACACCCGTGACACTGCCCAGCACTCGACACCCAGCCCCTCGACAGTCTGCACACACAGGCGGATCCTGTGGGCCCCAGAGTTTGTACAACTTGAGGGGCCCTTCCTCGGAGAGAACTTCTGGGGCAGGATCCAGTACAGGGCTCTGGAAGGGCCCTTGCATACGAAGAACCATGAGCTCCATGGTAAATGGACTGCAGGACCGAGATAGCTGAGACCACTCATCTCCATTTTACAAGAACTGAAATCCAGGCTTTGAGAAGTGACATAATTTGCCCAAAGTCAAAAAACTCCACAACAGCATAGGGGACTGGACTAATTTCATGTATGCTTCAATTGTGGGACCTCTAACAAAAATAAAATTACTAGTTGGGCGTGGTGGCCCACGCTTGTAATCCCAGCACTTGGGAGGCTCATTGCGAGTTTGAGACCAGTTGGCTACAAAGTGAGCTCAAGGCCAGCCTGAACTGTACAGTGAAACCCTGTCTCAAAAAGACATAAATAAATAAATAAATAAATAAAATTACTTTTTTTTTTTTTTTTTTGGTCTTTTTAAGACAAGGTCTCACTATGCAGCTCAGGCTGGCCTTGAGCTCACTTTGTAGCCCAGGCTGGTCTCGAACTCAAAACGATCCTCCTGCCTCTGCCTCCCAAGTGCTGGGATTATAAAATTACTATCGATTTCAACCAGTAACAAATGCTGGAGGGGCTGTGAGGAAAAAGTAACCCTTCTCCACTGTTGGTGGGAGTACAGACTGGTGCAACCACTCTGGAAACCATGTGGAGATTCCTCAAAAAACTAGGACTACAGGACCCATTCAACCCAGCTATTCCCCTTCTGGGTATCTTCCCGAAAGAATGAAAAACATCATACCACAGTGAGATATGTGCACCCATGTTTATAGCAGCACAATTTGTAATAGCTAGATCTTAGAAACAACCTAAATGTCCACTGACTGAGGAATAGATAAAAAAGATGTGGTATTTTTATACAATACAGTACTACTCAGCCATAAAGATGGATCACTAGAGACTTTTATAGGTAAATGGATGCAACTTGAGAACATACTCATAAGTGAAATAAATGAGATGCACATGTGTAAACATCGTATTAGCTCACTAGTGTGAGAGCTAAAAGAAAAAACATATGTATATGTATGAATATATGTATATTAAAAAAAATTAAGATAGTTATAGTACTGATTTCTCTGAGTTCATTGAAGAGAAAGGTTTGCACCAGTGCTGTTCAGACAACTGAATGCAGATGCCTTACGCTCTGGGTGAAATGATTTGGGGATGACAATGTGCAATGTATGTACCATTGTTGCCCCCTGATTGATGTGTTTCGAAATTTTTTTTTCTCTTTGAAATAAAATGGATTTGGAAAAAAATAAAATTACTGTCATTTATTAAGCATCAACTCTATCCCAGGAAAAGCATACCCATTTCCTTGACTAATCCTTATCATTTTTCTATATATGTCCACCATTAGTATCTCCATTTACAGATAGGAAAACCTGAACCAAAATGACAGAACAACCAGTTGCCGGTGCCCAGTCACTCCCAGAGGTTTTACTTACAAATTTCTTCCTTTTTACCACCATCCCCCATTCAGGAAAGGGCAGACTGATTCCCTGTGACCACAAATCTGTCCACTGAAATCAGCCCTGTCCTTTCAAGGGAGTGCCACACGGTGCCATGCTCCAGGGCTGGTATGGGCAGTTCTGAAGTCTCCTACTGTCACTTCGCATCACACAGAGGCCTTCCTCATGGAGATAACTACTGGGAAAGGCCAACACGATCTCCAGCCTCAGCCAGCTGCCTACACCCACTCTGAACCATGAAAGACCCAGGGAATCAGGACTGGCCACACTGGTGAGCCCCCTCACCCTGCAGGGCTCCCTGAGACAGCCCATAAAGCCAGGAAGAAAATTCACACCAAACTGACTACCAAACTGCTTGACTCTGGCCAGTCAAAGCGAGAGGCAGGCATCCTCAGATGAAGCTCATCATGGGTTTGGATGCTCAGGAACCAGTGTCCGAGAAGCTGACAGTGGCCCAGCCTTTCCTTCCCTTGCACCGTGAACTTGTTAAAAAATTAAATGGTGCTTGTTATTTTTTTTTTTAACTAAGGATTGAATCCAGGGCTTGCCTTTGCACTGAGCTACATCCCCAACCCCTTTTATTTTTATTTATTTTGAGACAGGGTCTCCCCAAGTCACTAAATTGCCCACACTTTACTGGAACTTTAGATTCTCCTGCTTCTGCCTCCCAGATTGCCGGCATTACACGTGTTTGCTATCACACCTTGTTCCTGCGATGGCACTTTAAAAAAAAAAATTGCCCTTAACTGCTAGATTTCCAGTAATTGATTACTTCTGGAAACTCTGTTAAAGTAACGTTGCCGTCTGGCTAAGATAACGTTACAAGGAGTACTGACTCAAGCTGGGGCAGGTCTGAGCTTTTCATCTCTCCGCCTGCAAGTGCAGACCTGTGGGAAGCCCGCGTGTGAGGCTGTAGGCGCGGCAGGAAAGGCACACTTTTCTTTTTTCATTTTTTTTAAGGGAAAAAGTGACTCCCCGAACTCTCTCCCGTTCCTCTTTCCCCGGGGCTTGGGTGAAGCCGGGGAAAGGGCAAAGAGATCGTGGCCAGTGAAGGCCGGCTCTCCCGCCCGCTGCGCGCCGGGGCGCGGGCCGGGCCTCTCGGTCGAAGCGCGTTGGTGCACCGGCCGCCGGCAAGGAAAGACAGTGGCGCCGGGCAGCGCGGGCGGCCGCGAAGAGACACAGGTCGCTGAGCGCGGGCCGAGCACGGAGAAAGGGCGCCCGGCCCGGGGAGAAGAGCGCGCGGCGCTTCCAAGGCTGCGTCTCTGCGCGTCTTTCCTTCGGTTTTGTTTCTCCACGCGTTGGGAAGGAAACCGGCTGGGCCCGGCTGAGATTGGATTCTCTAGAGGGGAAGGGAGAGCGCAAACGACAGCCAGAGGCAAGGCCTTCCCGGGAAGCCGAGTTCCGCAGTATGGTCCCCGGCGCGCGGGGGGCACAGCCACCTCCCTCGCTCCCCACCACGGGCCCAGGAAGGCGAGGCGGGGCGGGGGAGGGCGCTCCAGCCTGGAGGTCCCGCGCCTGCCCCGGGCTCCCTGGCGAGGTCCGCGGCTGGGACACACAACACGCGCACTCCGCGCACCGCGACCCCACCTCACCTTCTCCACCGCCCGGTCCACGGCCTTCTGGAAGACCCGGGCCACGAGCAGCGTGACGCTGGTCACCAGCAGCAGCAGGGACAGCGTCCCCGCCGCGTAGAAGCAGCATCTGCCCATACTGTGCGGCGCCCCGGCCCGGGCCGGGCTGCGCAGAGAGAGGAGCCAGAGGCGCCGCCCCGGTCGCCGCGGTGGCGTCGCGGGAACCCGGGCTCGGAGCGCGGCCTCCGGGTGCCGGCGGGGCTGGATCGGGTTCCCTGGCCGGCGGCTCCGGGGGCCGAGGGCGCGCACAGGCCGTGACGCTCTCCGCAGCCCGGGGATGGGACAGCGGGGACCGAGGGGGTGGTGAGGACGGCGGGGACGGCGGAGCGTGGGGCGGGGCCGGGGCGGTCACGTGTCCCGAAGCGGAGCTCACGATTCGGCCCGCGTCGCTGGGCGGTGTCCTGCGCGCCCGGCGCTGCCCGGCGCTCAGAGGCTCTGCAGATCGGGATTCGGGAGGGACGCGACATCGCCTCTGCTCCGGGGGCTCCGGGGTCGCCTGGGCGCGGGCGCGGCGGTGGTACCGCAGTGCAGCGAGGCGCAGCAAGCCCTCCGCTCGCGTGGATCGGGACCCTCCACGGGGTCGGGAGACGTGTGACAGGTTCTAGGAAAAGGGAGGTGCGAAACCGGGCCCACCCGAAGCCACACACCTGCAGTCGCGCACTCCGGGGGGGCTGAGGGAAGAGGACCAGAAGTTCGAGTCCAGATTGGGCATTTTAGCACCTCTGCGAGATCCTGTCTCGATTAGACTAGAATAAAATAAAGCAGAACAGAAAAAATAAAATGAGCTGGGGATGTAGCTCAGTGCTAAGCACTGGGTTCAATTCCCAGTACAATCAGTCAACGCGAGAAGGCTGCACAGAGAAAGGAAGGAGGGCCAGGGCAGCGCTGGGAGCCGAGGAGCAGAAGTGCAGGAGGCCGGGAGAAGCCAGTGCGCAGGGCTGGCGGAGGTGCAGAGGGGTCGCACAGCAAGGGCGGGGATCAGGGGGTCGCAGAAGCTTAGAGCCCCGCGCACCCTGCCCAGGGCTGCCCAGTAAATGCCAGCTGAGTGAACGAACGACCCCTGTGCTCTCCACTCACCCCTTGGCTAATGCCAGGCACCCTGTGACTCGCGGGGTGTGCTTGTTCCCGCCCTCCGGAAACTGCCAGACGGGAGCACTGAGAGGAGCAGGAGCCGGGCCTGGGAGGAGGTGTGTGTGTGTTTTTGCAGCGGATGGACAGGGGCGTGGCCGGGAAGGCTGGGTGGGAGGACGCAGGGGTCGCAGAGTGCCTGTCTGGCACGTTCTGGATGGGGCCTCGGGGCCAAGTGGCTGTACCACAGTCTGGTAACCCCAGGTAGCGCCCTACCTTGGGTCATCGGTCCACAGTCACGAGTGGGGGCAGCCGGGGAGCTAGGGCCCTGCCCCCACCTGGGGATACAAATCCAAAGACAGATTCCAGCAGGAGAGGCAGAGCGCTGGTCAGCTATGCTATGTGCACTGGAAGTACAACAGTCCGGTTGCCATCCTCATCCTGACAGATTCAGTCAAACACAGAAAGAAAAGTTCACGGTTGCTGAGCGTCCCGAGCAGTTAGACTGGCGTGGTTGCTTCCGCACTGAGTAGATCACCACTCCCAAGTGATATAATGTAACAACCGTTTACACATCAATTGCTCTGTCAGATACTGTCAGTAAACTAGAAATAAATGGTGATGGCGAACCTTTTAGAGACGCGTGCCCAAGCTGCACCCCCAAGCCCACTTATTTATTGTGAAGTGCCAACACTGCAATTAAACCTGAATACCATAATGAGGTTTTAGTTTAGGAAAAAACAATTCATGTGTTAACATCGTTTGTCTTAAAAGGAAAACAAACAACATGCATGCATTAGGTTTGCCACCACTGGTTTAAGGTATACAGAAGGATGTGTGTTGGTTCAGTGCGAACACGATGCCATTTTCCATAGGGGATTTGAGTGCTCCGAGATTGTAATATCCACTGAGTGGGGGAAGTTCTCCAAGCAGGCTGCTGTGATTTCTGTGGGACACTGTATTGTCCTCATTTTACACAAGAGGAAACCAGGTTTCAAGAGTTAAGTAACCAAACGACCAAATGTGTTCAAGATGGATCTTGCCTAGTCCAGGATACAGAGCTGGTCACCTCCAAAGTCCTGAATCTTTCTCTTCTTTTTGTGTGTGTGTGGGTTGTTTTGTTTTGTTTTGTTTTTGTACTGGGAATTGAACTCAGGACCTTGTGCTTGCCAGGCAGGACTGTGCCCTTGAGCTATATCCTTGGCCCAGCCCTTAATTTTTCTACTCTGTGCTGTCACTAATGAGAATCTGGGGACTGGAATTAGGAAGCTTTGCGAGATGTGGTAGGGTGATGGATTGAAAATGGTGATGATTTCTTTGTCTTCATTATATTGGAAGGTAGAGTCTACACCTTTTCCTCAGAAATTTGTACTGCACTTAGTGATTTGTGAAGCCGTAGAACATGGGGATGAGTACAGCCTGGAGCTTCCAAAGTCAGGTCACAGATGCTTTGCAACTTCTGCCTGGGTCTCTGGGTACCGCTACTCTTGGAGTCCTAAGTCGCCAACCAGTTCAGCTCCCCTGGAATGGCTGTGCTGGGAAAGCATGAGAGAAACCACAGGGAGAAGGGAGACCTCCTGACTCTCAGCTGTCCCCTGCCATTTGACTCATAGGCTCTAAACATTGTAGGGCAGAGATTCATGCTGATCCCCACTGGTAAGGTAAAAATAAAGTGTTCTTGTCCTACACCTCTAAGTGGTGGTGTGCTGTAGTGTCAGTCAGCTTTCTGTTGCAGGACAAAATACCTGCTGTACACAATTTAAAGGCAGAAGGGCCTGTCTCGGTTCATGGTTTCAGAGGATTCAGTCCATGCTCTGCTGGCTCCAATGGGGAAACATTGTGGCAGAAAACCCTGGTGGAGGAAAGCTTCGTGATTCATGGCAGACAGTAAGCACAGGAAAAGGAAAGAACCAGAGAAAGAAGTAGACCCCTAGTGGCCTATGTCCTTCACTTGGGCCCCACCTTTTTTTTTTTTTTCCCCCTTGTACTGGGGATTGAACTCAGGACCTTGCACTTGCCAGGCAGGTGCTTATGCCAATGAGCCATATCCCCAGTCCTGGGACCCACCTTCTGAGGCCCATCCTGCCTTGAACTCATTACTGGGTTAACCATGGATGGTGAATCCACTGATGAGTTTGGAGCCCTTATGATCCTATCTCCTCTGAGGCCCCATCCCTGAGCACTGCTATGCTGGGGATGGAACTCTCATTACATGAGTCTATTTACACCGTAAGAAGTGTATTACTCAGTTACAGATGATGGGCAGAGACTGCAGGATGGCCGGAGGCCAGGCCATTTTCAGTGACTCTGACTGTCCCATACTGGTTCTACCCAGCTCTGGTTACCAGCAATCTTCAAGAACCAGCTTTGTGTGTGAACAGAACCTGGGTTGGGGTTCTGGAATGCCAGCTGTTCAAGCCTGGTGGTGAGTGTCTGTGAGTGGCCCCAGCCCTCATGTGCGCACAGTCTGCAGGCCTGCCGTGGCCTCAGTGTGTTGCTCCTCTAGCTCTGCCTCAGGTTCTCAGTGTCTGAACAACTTTACTTTGCCCTGTGCCCCGGGTTGCTTAACTGGCCATGCTACCCTCCAGGCCTCATGTGCCCCTTCCCTGGAACTGGTTGGGGGTCTGTGGCCATCTCTGTGTGTCTTTTCCTTCCCCAAGTAGAAGAGAAGGAGTCAAAAGCTGGAAGCAGGAGGATTACCATGAGTTCAACCTGAGCTACAAGTCACAACCTTATCTCAAAAATGTTCTAAATTTTTTTAAAAAACAACGTAAATGTGTGTTTAGCATGGGTGCATGCTTAAATTGCACCCTATCCTGCCACTGACACTAAAACCAAACTTTCAGTCCAGGCAGGTGGTACACACCTTGTATTGGGTATGCTATGTCCCCCCAAGTCCTCATATACTTTTGATGGGGCTAAGTCTGGCGCTTGCTTGTGTTCAGTTTGTTGTCTAGCACTGGGATTGGCAATGTGGGTGCTGCACCCGCCCAGGGGTGGAGCTGACATACAGTATAAATGAGGCGGGTCTTCCTCTTGCTTCCGCCTTCTCTCTCGCCAGCACGCTTGCTGCTTGTGGCTGCCATGAACGGCAGCCCTGCCATGCCATGCTTCCTTGGAGCCAACTAAATGGACTGAAACTCCCGAGAAACTGTAAGAAATAAAGCCTTCTTTCCCTAATTTTGGGCATCAGGTATTCTGTCTCAGCAATGAGTGAAAAGTAACTAAGACACACCTCTAATTCTAGCACTTGGGAGCTGAGGCAAGACGATTGTTGTGAGTTTGAGACCAGCCTGGGCTACAAAGTGAACTCAAGACCAGCCTGAAGCCGGGCGTGGTGGTGCACACCTTTAATCCCAGCACTCGGGAGGCTGAGGTAAGCAGAGTGTTGTGAGTTTGAGGCCTGCTTGGCCCACAACACGAGCACAAGGCCGGCCTGAGCTACATAGTGCGACCCTGCCTCAAAAAACCAGGGCTGGGAGTTTGGCTCAGTGCCTTAAGTGCCTGCCCTGGCAGGCTCGAGGTTGTGAGTTCAATCCCCGGTGCACACCCCCCCCCCCAAAAAAAGGCCAGCCTGAACTGCATAGTGAGACCCTTCTCAAAAAGACCAAAAAAAAAAAAAAAAGAAAAAACCCACCGAGTGTCCCCATATAGCAGGCTGCACACTCCCATAGCAATCCCTGTCTTATCACGATGATAGAGCAGCTCCTGGGCACACAGCCTGGCTGACATTCTGTTCAGTTGCATTTCCTTCTGTGCCACATGACAGCTGACACAGGCTTCTCAGTGTCCTCTGTGACTTCCTCCTCCTTTCTGATCTAGAGGACATGTTGCTGCCTCTTCTGATATTGGCATTATTAGTTAATTGCCATGGAAGCCACTCCTGGTAAGGCTCCACCCTCTACTTCAGGGTGTGGCCTCTGGTGACAGATCACTAGAGAAGGGGTCACTGCATCACCTGGGATGGGGAGCCGGGGTCCTGGCATCAGGCAGACAGGAGGAATGTCCCTGATGACCTCTCTGCTTGTGAAATCAGAAAACTTGACAAGAATGAGTACACTTAGGACTGTTAATGCCTGTTGAAATTCTACAGGCTGTCAGGACTCGAAACAGAAAAGAACTTTCTTCTCAGAGTCTAAGACAGGGCCACTGTAGGGAAGCAAGAGGGCTTTTTGAGCCCCCCCTGAATTCTAGAACACTGACGTTACACTCAGACGAGGTTACTCACACAGTCACTGTGTAGTATATTTTTCTGTTGAAAGTATTCACGTGTTCAGTGTAAATATCTGTAACACACCATAACAGTACAACCGTCCACAGCTCCAAATGTAACTCTCTGTGATCTCCTCTTCCTCCACCCCCTCTTCCTCCACCTCCTTCTTTGCAGTACTAGAGATGAAAACTCAGGGCCTTTGCCTTGAGCTGCATTGTCATGGACCAATGAGGACTGTACTCTCCCAAATGAGTGGACAGCGAAGGCTTAAATAAAAGGGACAAATGGTATGATTTTAGGGCTCCAGAAAGATCAAAACCTGCTAGCAGAACTCAAGATTCTCTGGGGGCAGGCACAAAGAACTTCTCTAAGCAGCCCTATTTATTTGGTTTTCAAACAAAGGAAGGGGTTAGTGTGTAAAACAAGAAACTGAGCAGGACCTTGGGAGTCAGTTCAAGGACTTCTCCAAATAATAAATTATGTTAGTTTAGGAGAACTATCTTATCTCCAGGTTGACCTTCACTGCAGGAGTGAGATGCCTGCAGCTACAGTCTTTGTCTAGTTAATTGGGGTTGGAGCCAGGTGTCCTCACATGTGGCCTTATCTTGTCCTTTGAGGCGTCACTGGCATCATGGGCCACTACAGGCCTCAGTCAGAACTAGTGATTCTTAGAGGTTCATTTACTATGAATCTGCTGCCCATCTCCGTTATCTTTGTACTAAGCCAGGGGAAGTCTATTGCTGTTTGTTTTGCTTGGGACAGAATCTCATGTGTAGGTAAGGCTGGCCTTGATCTCACTGTGTATCCCAGACTGCCCTCAAACTCATGGTGATCCTCCTGCCTCAGCCTCCCCAGTGCTCAGACTACACATAGGCATGCTCCACCAAGTGTGGCTCTACTCTAATTTGTTTTGGGTTATGGGAAAGTGAGAAGTCTTCTCTTCTAATCCTCATTTTTTTTTCTTTGTACCTATAAGGATGTAGGCTTTTTTAAAAAACACAAAAGTAGGAAGAGATCATTTTCTTTGTTCCCTATCATTCCCACCCACTAATAGCCTCTTCCAATAGAATATGCTAACTAATAGAATATGTGGGATGGGGCCTGAGAAGGACGGGGAACAGAAAAGAGAAAAGAAATTGCGACAAAAAGATGACTGTGGTGGTGCACGCCTGTAATCCTAGCACTTTGGAGGCCGAGACACGAGGTTCAATACAAGTTTGAGACCAGCTTGGGCTCAAGGCCAGCCTGAACTGTATAGGGAGAGCTGTCTCAAAAAGACCCCCCTGCAAAGAAAGATGACAGTGTCAACCTTATCTGCCACTTGCCCAGGAATCAAGCTCTGTGCCAACCAGGAACTTGTGTCTCTTCACTGCCCAATGACGTGGATGCTCTGTCCCTGTTTTAGGGATGAGGAAACAGACATAGGGCTGATTAGCATCATGTGGCCATTGAGAAGGAAAACTACTCCTGGGTCTCAAGTCAGCAGACACTGAAGTGGCTCTGACCACCAGGCCAGGCTCAGTGACATAGGCACGGGAGGAGGGGCTGGGATTCGCTGCACCAGAGATAAGCAAGCTCGTCTGCCTGCCTCTGCCTGCCTCTGCCTACCTAGTTCCTGTCTCCTACCTAAAAACAGGAACAGGTTTCCAGGCTGGTGGTTAAAAATGTGATTTCTAAGACACATCCTGACATGAACCTTTTCTCATGGGAAAGTAGCTTGAGTGTACTTTCTGGAAGGAAAGAAGGCCTAGGTTTTGTTTAGTTAGCTGTTCAGTTCAGTGTGGCAAAACCAGGATATTAGGAAAGACCTGCCTGACTTCTGCACATTGTGCAATCAAAAGTGAACACACGTCACAAGAGTTTGCAGCTATTCCTCAATGCTTCATTCCTCCAGTAGCAGTTGTTTAATGAGAAAGTTATATTTGCACTGTGTCTCTCTCTAGCGGGGAGGGGAGGGATGCAGAGTGCAGGGAGTAGAAGTGTTTGTCCAGAGTCAGGGGTCAGAGGTCACGGGTCAGAGGTCAGGGGTCAGGGATAAGATGTGATGGGGAAACAAATGGGCATGGAGAATAGGCTATTGGACTGTGGAAAGGGTAACAATAAGACCTGCATCTCACATCCACACCTGACTCCTAATCACACTCCCGGGCATTTTAGAATTATTGCCCAGCCCTCCTGTGTTGATCCAACTTCAAAGAATATCACTTGTTGACAACCACAAATTTTATTTTTATTTCTTATTTATTTATTTATTTATTTTGCGGCACCGGGATCGAACTCACAACCTCACGCCTGCCAGACAGGTCAACCACGAATTTTAAATTGACACAGCGTCTGTTCCCCTTACCCTGCCTGCTTTGTGGGCTGGTTTTGGAATAAGGAAATCACCCTCTTCTCAGTCAATGGGATTAGCACGGAGATAGGGGGATGGATCTCGACTTTTTTGTTTATGATGCGAAGCTTACCTATTTAACCACTGCTCCTGTGCTCTTCCAGAGGAAGCACCCTAGGGGCTCCCCTGCACTGGCTAATAAAATGCAGGCTAGCTGGAGATTCGGGTCTTTTGTTTCTAGACATCAACTGCCGGTCCCCAATCCCTGCTATGCACCCCTCTACCTTGTCTCTTGCTGTTTTCTTTTTTCTTTTCCGCGTGTGCTGTAACCTGGACGGGAGACTGGAGCCCACTGCAGGGGTCTCCAATAACCGGCACCGTGGGAAGGGCCCCTAATAATCACAAGTTAACTTGCCAACAACTACTTTTCTAGAAACATTTCCAGCTCTAAGGGCTGGGATTGTAACTCTGTGGTACAGCACTTGCCTGGCATATGTAAGGTGGGATTTTAAAGTGCTTCATGGGGCCCAATGCTCTGTAAAACATCAACAATTAGAAATGAGAAATTTATACATTTTAAATACCTACTAGTAAAGGGAAAAAGATTAGCCCCATTCTGAACTGGGCTTGTGGGAGGCACAGCTGGGGGCTCAGTAGAATCAGAGAAATGAACAGCACAGGGGCTGGTTGGGCAAACACTAGGCCATTACCGAAGTAAGGGTTTTGTTCTCCCACAAAGGCCTTAGGGTTTTTTTTGTCCTGTTTTTTTGTTTTGTTCTCAATGATGGGGACTGAATCCAAGGTTTCACGATGAACTACATCCCCTTTCCCTTTTAAAAATACTATTAAACAAATAAATAAAAATGCTATTTTGAGACAAGTTCCCCTTAAGTTACCCTGTCTGGCCTTGAAGTAATAATCCTGCCTCAGCCTCTCCAGTAGCTGTGATTACAGGCATAGGCCACAGGGCAGAGTGATCTCATTGTTTTGATGGCTACATTATATGTCGTAAGAGATTTTGCAGTTGCTAGCCCTTTTCAGTAAATGCCTGGCAGAAGGTTCTGGCCTAGCACATAAGGGCTCAGTTTCAGTATTAGATGGCACAAAATACCACTTTCTAAATTCCACCTCCAGTCCTTGCAAATAGCGCCCTCTCCTGGACATTTTGGAGCACCTCTACTACCTTCTTTTCTCTGTCTCACAGTTCTGTCCCAGGGAGCTGCTCGGTCGGGTGTCACCACCAAAGGAGGGAGGGTCTGTGTCCTTTAGACTCTGTGTGGATTGCAGAAACCCAGACTCTTCTTGCCATCCTTGAAATCCTCTCAACTTCCCTATTTTTTCCGCTAGCAAAAGTTAAATGCATTGCTATATGACAGGCTCTGATCTAAGAAGTCATCATTTCATGTGGGGGAGGGGGGCGTCACACCCTGAGAAACGCATCATAGGCAATATCACCATTGTGCCAACATTGTAGAGGGACCTTACACGAACTAAGACCACTAAGCCTCACTAGATAATACAACCTTCTGGGATCAGTGTCCCTGCTGCAGTCTGTCACTGACTTAGACTTCGCTATACAGCATGTGAGGGTATTAATGCTTTTTCAAGGGTCTAGAGAAGAGAAGAAAACTCATCCAGTTATGAGTGTTTCTACCATCAAGTACGAAGAAGCCCCAGCTGAGCAGCTAGTTTAGAGTAGTTTCCCTTCTTGGATTGCATGGATTTCTGTACCCCAGAAAGGAGTGCAGTTGTACATAGCAGACACTCATTTTCTGTTACTTTCTTATGGCTGGGACTCCCTATCCCATGCCCACAACTCTAAGGAGGAAAGGTTTATTTTGGTTCACAGTTTGTGGAGTTGGCTGGCTCCAAGGCAGGGTGGCAAGACAGAGGTATATGCAGAGGAGAAACAGTCCATGGCAAGGCCGCAGAAGTGGAGATCAAGGGAGGAGGGAGGAAGAGTCAGACCCCAGCTATGCCCCAATGACCCACCTCTTCCCACTGGGTCCCACCTTCCCAACAGCAGGTCAGCTGTCACCCCTAACCCAGTCACCTTCCAAAAGCCCCATCTGTGAGTCCAGGAGGCTTTGAGGGACATACTAGGTATAAAGCAAACCACAAATGCTGATTACAAAATGCACTAAAGATTTCTACTGAGAATGCTTGCAATCACTGAAATCTCAAAGAGAGATTTTGGGAGAGCAGTTGTGTTTTCAAGCCTCAGATCTGTCTCCTAGCTCCATGCTTGCTTGGACTGCACTTGCTCAGAGAGCTGCCTATGCCCCTGTGTGCAAGTTTCTGAAATGATGGTGAGGGAGCTGCCGGAAGGCGTGTGGCACACTCTACCAAAAGGCCTTCCCAGTGACAGTTAGGACTCTTGGAACTGGGTTGGTTTCCTCAAGTATTGTAGCAGAGGAGTCTGTGGTGCAAAGGCAAAGGGCACAAAACTGGTTTATTGCAGGTATTGTAATGGGAAATGCTCCTTAAGGGGGACTATCTTATTTTATTTTATAGAGAATAAAATCAAACAAAATAAAACAATAAAGCCAATCAAAACAGAACAAAGAAAGCAATAACAGGACTTCAAATCAAGATAATAGGAAATCAACAATGGCTACCATAATATATCTTGTTATCTTCAAAATAGCTGCCCATACTATCAGACATAATAAAACCAAACAAGACAAAACAGAATAAAATCAAACCTAAAACAGGCGTAGTGGTACACACCTATAATCTCAGCACTTGCTAGGTTGAGGCAGGAAGATGGTTGCAAATTCGAGACCTGCATTACAAAGTGAACTCAAGGCCAGCCTGAACTGCATAGTAAGACCCTGTCTCAAAAAGCCAAGAAAAAACAAAAAACAAAAAAAACCTAACAAAACAATGAAAACAATATAGGAGTTTAATGCAAGATAAGAAATTAGCAATGGTTAGCACCTTCCCTTTTTTGATGTTTGCTCTCCTATCACTTTCACAATGTCTATTGTACATTTTGAACCCCACTAATTCCTTCAGTTTTTTTATGCTAGGGAGATAACACATGGTCACCCTTATGAATCCAAACCATTTCATCCATGAGCATGATCTCAAGTTCCATTCATTTACCTACAAAAGCCTTGAGATTATCCTTCTTTATAGTTGAGTAGCTTTCCATTGTATAAAAATACCATATCTTTCTTATCTATTCTATGGTTGATAGGCAAGCTACCCCTGCTTTTTTTCTGGTTTCCTGTCACATGGAACATATTTTCTCTCCTTTGTCTCTTGGTCTATAAATTTCCTTTAGATTTAAATGTGTTTCTCATATACAGCACATTGATGGATATTGTTTCTTGAGCCACTCTCCCTGTGTTTCTTTTTATTGGTGTATTGAGGCCATCCACATTAATGGTTACAACTGGCATGCATTGCCTCATCTCTGCCATGCTGTCCTCCTGCTGTTGGCCCCTCACTTTTCCCCTCTGTTCAATTGCCTGCCCTGTTTGGTGATCCTCCTCTGATGCTGTTCCTGGAACTGTGGTCATCTTTATCTCTCTCTAGAATATCCTTCAGTGCTCTTTGTAGGGTTGGTTTGGAAGTCATGAATTCATTCAGTTGTTCATCATGGAAGTATCTTATTTTTCCATCAATTTTGAAAGATAGTTTTTCAGGGTACATCAATCTGGGTTGGAAGTTGTTTTCTTTCAGGATTTGAAGCACTTCACTCCAAACTCTTCTTGACTTGATGGTTTGTGTTGACAAGTCTGCCATGATTCTGATTGGTTTTTCTTTATAGGTGATCTGTTTCTTTTCTCTAACAGCTTTTAATATTCTGTTCTTGTGCTGAATTTCTGGAATCTTGATTATTATATATCTGGGAGTAGATTTATTTTGGTTCTGGCTAGTTGGAGTTCTAAATGCCTCACTTATTTGTATGCCAAGTCCTTTCCCCATGTTTGGAAGTTTTCTGCTATTACTTCTGTAAATAGTCTTGTTATGTCATTTGTGTTGACCCCTGCTTTTTTTCACTGATAATGATCAGTCTTAAATTATGTTTCTCTGCGTCATCTGGCAGTCACTGAATTATTATTTCCTGGTTCCTTGTTATTTTTAGGAGCTCTTTCCTTTCACAATTGCTAGCTGCAATCCTGTCTTCAAGATCTGAAAGTCTATCTTCAGTGTCTTTCAAGTGGTTTTGCCAGCTTTTGATGGGGTTTTTAATTTCCTGGATATCTCTTTGAACCTGTTTCATGAATCGTAATTCTGTCCTATATTGTTCACTCAAGGTTTGCATCATTTTCCTATGCTCCTGCTTTTTATGTGTGTCTTCTTTAGATATGCTCAGCAATTCTTTCATTATGTTTGTGACTTCTTCTTTTACCTGAGAGATTTTTTTTTTTTGTCGGTACCAGAGATTGAGCTCACAACCTTGCATCTTTCAGTCAGATGTCTAAACCACTGAGCCAAACTCCTAGCCCTACTTTTTTTTTTTTTTTTTTGAGGCAGGGTCACACTATGTAGTTCAGGTTGGTCTTGCTCACAATGTAGCCAAACCAGCCTCAAACTCACAACACTCCACCTACCTCAGCCTCCCAAGTGCTGGGATTAAAAGCATGCACCACTGCGCTCGACCCTGAGAGATAATTTCTGATCTGATTACTTTTACAGCTTCATGCAGTTGTTTCTTGACTTCATTTGCCATCATCCCAGAAATTTCAAGTGTGCAACTTCCATTTTCTTCCATGTCTCTATCTCCCAGACTTGTTCCGTGTGGGCTAGAGGTCTGAGATTGCCTTTTGCTCCTTTGTCTTGACATTTTCCTGGTTCCTCCTGACAAGCTGGTTGTGGGGGTCCCAGGCACTTCCCACATTGGCTTCCCCTCTGTGGGAAAGGGGAATGGGCCAGGCATCTGAGTTTTTCCAAACTCAATCAGTGGAGCAAGGGGTGGGATTCTCCAGACCCATGCCACTACACTGAGGCTTCCCCAATGGCCATGGGTGCACAGTAGTGGGGTTGCTTCTTCTCGCAACCTGTGTGGCTACACTGGGACTCCCCTAATGGCAGCAGACACACAGAGGTGTGTTTGTCTGATTCTCCTGGCCTGCGCTGGCTGCCTGCAAGAAGTAAGCATCTCTAGTGGCATCCTGTGGGTGTACGGGGTGTATCTGGTTCTTTCTCCCTGTCCGTGCTGGTTACAAGAAGGGAGCAAGTGGCCCGATGCAGCAGGCACACAGGGGTGGGTCCAGCTGTTTTTCCCTGCTGTGCTGGCTGCCCGCAGGAAGCAAGCACCCACATGGTGGCAGGTGTGCAGGGATGGGTCTGGCTGTTTCTCCAAGAGGGACATGTCAAAGAATGAGAAAAGGAACATTTCAGAGAACAAAGGGGTCAAGGAGAGTCCTGAGGAAGCATGAAGACTACATCTGATCTGCCTTTTACCAGTTGGAACATGGAAGGTAGAAAGGTTTCTCAACTTTGGTAGCTTCCTGGCAGCATAAGGCTCAAGTAAAATTTAATATTGTCAATAGACTTGGGAGCCCATTTGTGTTTGAATCCTAGTTCTACCATTTGGTAGCTGTGTGACCTTAGTCAAGTAACTTAATCTCTCTGGGCCTAAATATCTTCATTCGTAAAATAGAAATAATAATAGAACTTATACCTGGGTGTGGTGGCACTCCAGCTACTCAAGAGGGGAAGGAAGTAGAATCACAAATTCAAGGCCAACCTGGACAATTTAGTGAGACCCTGTCTCAAGGAAAAAAAAAAAAAAGCTAGGAATATTACTTAGTGGTAGAGCACTTGGCTAGCATGCATGAGCCCCTGAGTTCAATCCTCAGTACCCCCCCCACCAACACACATAACAAGAAAAAAACCATCAGAATATGTCTTAGTTACTTTTCTCTCATTGCTGGGACAAAATACCTGACACAAAAAATTAGTGAAGGAAAGGTTTGTTTAGTTCACAGTTTGTGGAGGTTTCAGTTTGCAATCAGCCGGCTCTAAGGCAGGGTGGCGTGGCACAGGGGCAACAGTTCACGGCAGGGAAAGACAACAAAACAAGAGCAAAAGGGACAAAAGGGGTGGTTATCCTCCTTCCTTCCCTTATAGTGTACACAGTCTACCTGCCCCAGGCTGGGTGCGGCACTCACACTGCCAATCCTGGCACTAGACATCGAACCAGTCACAAACTCTAGATTCAGCTGCCTCGGAAAAGCCTGCCCTCCCATGGCCACATGAGGCTTTGGTGGGACATCCAGGCACAAACCATAACAGATGAGACCAAGTATTTAAAAGGCCTGGCACTCTCTGGTGTTCAGAAACATCATTACCATTGTTAAGCATTTTGAGATCCCCTCCTTTTGGCTTTATTTGAAACAGGGCCTCTCTATGTATTCCAGGTAGACCTGGAACTCACTACAAAGCCAAAGTTAGCCTCAAACTCCCAACAATCCTCCTGCCTCAGCTTCCTGAATTCTGGGATTATAGGCATGCACAACCATGCCTGACCAGAAACTTTCTTTTTAAAATATAAATTACGAAGTCCCCTAAATAATAGCTCAATGGGTTGGAAATTTAGTTCAGTGGCACAGCACCTGCCTGGTAAGTGTGAGGTCATGAGGTAGATTCTCAGTACCCCCCCAAATAACTCAAATCTTTATGCGTATTTATATGTACATGGTTTTCATCCACGTGTAATGGACTATGGGGATTTATCCAAAGGTGAAGTTTAAAGTGATGTCCTACCATTATTTCGTTTTGAGGAATGTTCATTCTTCTTTAAAATTGTCTTGTGCCTGATTTAAATATTAAAGATAAATTAAGATAAATTTTGTTTTAAAGGAATATTTTAAAAAAATATAACTCCAAGCTAAAATTATAGTAGGAATTGGATGGATGAGGAAGAGAAGCCTCTTTTGTAGGCTAAGGACAGTGGTGGGCACTGTCCATATTTTACTTTCTTTACAATAACCCTAAGGAGCCTGGCTTATTGGTCTCATTTGACTCATGAATAAAACTGGTAAGATCTCAAAGAGATTGACTTTCCTAAAATCATGTCACCCTAAATAAGACTACTCAAGATTCATGCTTTATTGAGAAGTAATGTTGCTTTGGGAACGTGATGGCGACTACTATGAAGCAACTCTAGCAGGATTTAAAGCTAATCAGTTGGCTTTGTCCATTTACTTATGAGTCTGTCTCAGGCCTAAGTGATTTAGCACTCCAAGAGTGGCGGCTGGCGTGCAGTAAGTGCAGCTCTCCACGCCAACGGTCACAGGGAGGCCTGTACTGGTCTGTGACACTGTGACACCTTGGAGGGGGAGACAGAGCTGCAGCTGAGGACACCTGGTTCTCACTCCAATTTTTTTGTATTTATTTTAAAACAAAAAAAGAATAAAAATGATAATACAGAATTTCAAAACAAAACAATAGGAGATCACCAATGGTTAATATATTATACACTATTATCTTCAAAGTAGTTGCTCAGATCACAAGATATAGGCAAGAAAAGATGATCAAACAATGAAAGCACAAACCATTCTGTTTGATGAATTAACACAGATTAGTAGTGTGGTTATCTATCTAATCTCTATAATCTCTATAGAGATTAGTGGTATAGTTATCTACTATCTCTAGATTAGTAGTGTAGTTATCTATATAATCTTTTCATTACTTATTTTTTCTCCTTCATCCCCATCCCAGTTTTCTTTCCTTTTGAGCAGCTTCTTCCCCTTTCACTTTCACAATAGCTATTATACGTTTTGGATCTTATTTACTGTTTTAGTTTCTTACACTAGGGAGACAACACAGTGTTTACAGATAAGAGTCTGATTTAAGAGCCGGACGTGGTGGCGCACGCCTTTAATCCCAGCACTCGGGAGGCTGAGGTAGGCGGAGCGTTGTGAGTTCGAGGCCGGCTTGGGCCACAACACGAGCGCAAGGCCGGCCTGAGCTACATAGTGCGACCCTGCCTCAAAAAAAAAAACCAGGGCCAGGAGTTTGGCTCAGCAGCTTAAGCGCCTGTCTGGCAGGTGCGAGGCTGTGAGTTCAATCCCCGGTGCCGCAAAAAAAAAAAAAAAAAAAAAAAATCTGATTTATTTCACTTGTGAGTATGATCTTAAGTTGTATCTACTTACCTGTAAAAGTCTCGAGTTTGTCCTTCATAGCTTTATAGTATTGTATTGAATAAAAATACCACATCTTTTTTTTATCCATTCCACAGTTGATGGGCATTTGAGTTGTTTCCAAGATTCAGCTATTACAAATTGTGTTGCTATAAACATGAGTGCACATACATTGCTATGGTATGATGTTTTCGATTCTTCTGGGAAAATACCCAGAAGGGAAATAGCTAGATTGAATGGGACATGTAGTGCTAGTTTTTTTAGGAATCTCCACACTGATTCGCCCAGTGGTTGGACCAGTCTACATTTTCACCAACAGTGAAGAAAGGTTCCTTTTTCCCCATGGTCCTGCCAGCATTTGTTATTGGTTGATTGATTGGTTGATTCCAGTAAGAATGGCAACCATTCTTACTGGAGTGAGGTGGAATTTCAATGTTGCTTTAATTTGCATTCATCGAATGACCAGTGATATTGAACAGTTTTTCATATATTTATTTGCCATTTGTATTTCTTTATCTGAGAAGTGTGTATTCATCTCAGATGCTCATTTTTGGATTGGGGCTTTGAATTTAGGGGGCTTGATTTTCACTCCAATTCCTTCTTTATTTTATTTATTTATTTAGACTTTTTGAGACAGGGTTTTACTATGCAGCTCAGGTTGGCCTTGAACTTACTTACTCTGTAGCCCAGGCTGTCTCGAATTTGCAATGATCCTCCTGCCTTAGCCTCAGAAGTGCTAGGATTACCACCACACCTAGGTTTACTCCAATTCTTTTTTTTTTTTTAAGAGAACAGAACAACAAAATAAAACACAACAAAGCCAATCAAAACAAAATAAGCAGCTGGATGTGATGGTGCATGCTTTTAATCTCAGCACTCAGGAGGCTGAAGTAGGAGGAGCGTTGTGAGTTGGAGGCTGGTTTTGGCTACACTGTGAGCGTAAGGCCGGCCTGAGCTATATAGTGCGACCTGACCCTGTCTCAAAAAACTAGTGCTGGGAGTTTGGTTCAGTGGCTTAACCACCTGCCTGGCAGGCGCGAGATTGTGAGTTCAATCCCTGGTGCTACAAAAAAAAAAAAAAAAAAAAAAGCAAAAGCAGTACAGAACCCCAATACAGGACAATAGGAAATCAACAGAGGCTACCACAATATATCTTGTCCTCTTCAAAATAGTTGTCCACACCATCAGACATAGTAAAATAAAATAAAACAAAACAGAATAAAATGATCCAAACAGAACATTGAATAAAACAAAACAATAAATTGGAACAAAACAAAACAGTGAGAACAAAGGACCTTCCTGGATTTCCCAAAAATATATTGTCTCTTTTATTTAAGCCTTCACTGTACCTCATTTTAGGAGACTGGGGGCTAGGCTAAGTCCCTGATAGGAATGCACATCACAGTAATCTTTGTACATCTTCAAGGAGGTTGAGACGAAGAAACATTGCATTATTTTATTTTACTCTATTCTATTTCTATTCTATTCTATTCTATTTTATCTTGGTACCAGGAATCAAGTATAGGACTTTGCCCTTGCCAGGCAGGCGCTGTGCCACTGAGCTGTATCCCGGGACCAGAATGTTTTATTTAAAAGGCAAAAGGAGAATTACATAAATTACTTTGATGCCAGGCATGGTGGTGCATGTCTGTCATCCCAGCACTCAGGAGGCGTGCTGTGAGTTTGAGGGTAGCCTGGGCTACATAGAAAAACCTTGTCTCACCACCCCACCAAGAGAATCACATGATTACTTTGAAATAATACTCTGGCTACAAAGATCAATTATGAAGGTAATGTCTAAAATCAAACAGTTGCTGGACCCTGATCACTGGCAAGAACATTTTTGTGTGCGTTAACAGTGCTTGGTCTTGTGCAGGGTTGTGATAGTTATTGTTATCAGGCATAAGCATAAGATTCCCTTCTTCATAGCCTCCTAGTTGTATTTAACTTTTATTTTTTGTTAGAGTATAACCAAACTGACTTCATTTTTTATGCCAGCCACTCTGGCAATTAGGAACCCAATAAGTAGGCACAAGTACAAATTCCCAGCTAAGGGCTTGTGAGCGAGTGAAATACCCCACCCCAAATCATATTTCCTTGCTGTACTTTGAGTTGGTTATTTGCAGAAACTGCTGAGTTCTGCAAAAACGGGAATGGTTCTGAAAAGCTGTCCTTTCCTACCAAGAAATCTATACCCATTGACATTAGTAAAGGTCAAATGCCACAGAGCGTTTCTGTTGGGTGTCCCCCACTTTCTGTCTGGGTGGGATCTTCCTGCAGGAGGAAGAAGACTGGGGCCTGACACTTGGCCCAGAGAGAGGTGGTGGGAGCTGTAACCTGGGTTACCTGGGAGACTCCGTCTGCATCTCAAGACGACCCTGCTCACTGCCCACCCCAGCTTCCATGGTCCCCAGAAGTCAAGCCCTTTCCTGTTAAGCACTGTGTGTGGGTCACCTATGTATTGGATCTTATATTGCTGTCTTAGAAATGTCATACTGCACTGCATATTTAATGTGTCCATCCTGGGGGAGGGTATTGAGGATCAAATCCAGGGTATTTGCACTGAGTTGTATCCCCAGCTCTTTGTTTAATTTTTATTTTGAGACAGGGTCTTGATGAATTGCTAAATTGCCTGGACTGAGCTCAAACTTGTGATCCTCTTACCTCAGTCTCCCAGACTACTCAGGTTGTAATCTGAGCCTGCATCATTTTATATGTTCTTTTTTCCTGTTATCTGTTTGTTGGTTTAATTTCATAGTCTAAAATGATCAAATCTTCAAATGAGGAAGAATAAATTTAAAGATTCCCTATAGGCTCAGGAGAGATCAATTTAAGGGAAAAGAAGACAGTTTTGCACTGGGGCTTGAACTCATAACCTCACGCCTGCCAGACAGGCACATGCCTGCCAGACAGGCACTTAAGTCACTGAGCCAAACTCCCGGCCCTGGTTTTTTTTTGAGGCAGGATCGCACTGTGTAGCTCAGGCCAGCCTTGCACTCGAGTTGTAGCCCAAGCCAGCCTTGAACTCACAATGCTCCTCCTACCTCAGCCTCCCGAGTGTTGGGATTAAAGGCGTGTGCCACCACGCCCAGCTGACAGTTTTCATTTTCATATTACCAGTTTATTAATAGTTCTGCTGTTTACAAGGCTGGAAATTTCCAGACACACATATCGCTAGAATTCATCAAATATTTCTATAATTAGAGTCCCCATTCCAGAAATGTCTGTATTATGGCCCTAATGTTTCTTGGCAGGTTAACTACATGCTAGACACTATGAGACACTTATGAGAACGTTACATGTTACAACAAATTTAGT
>RJWM01012581.1:40771-56277 GCA_004363535.1 Dasyprocta punctata | reverse complement strand
ACAGACCAAGCCTGACCACTTGCCTTAAAAAAAACTAATGGAAAAAATAAAGTAGAAAAAGAATTTGTTCCGTATAGTCATGCATGGAAGGGCCAGGGGACCAAGCATCATCATCAGCTTTGTCCTTGAGGCACTAGCAAGAACTCGGGGATGCGTAGTGAAGGAAAAAAAGGAGCGGGGAGGGTACACACATCTTTATAGCAAGGGACCAACGCTATCCCTAAGGAACAGCCAAACCCGGAAGAGCAGGTCATCCAATGACAAGATTCCCCCTGCCTCCCAGATTCAGTTACCTTATAAGAGAAGCCAAGGCTGCTCACATAAACAGGAGCAATCATCTCATGTTGGCAGAATTGGTCGGACTGGCCTTCTTGTTTATTATCTCAGGATGGCCTTGTGGAGCATTGCCTGCAGTAAGGAAGTTGTTGCTGCCTCGGGGTAGTTGCAGCTGTTATCACCGGATGTCTCTCAATCAGAACGTCTGTTCCTGGAATTCTAGGTGATTTCGGGAAAGAATGACTCAAAGAAAAGGACCAGTCAGAAAGGAAGACCATTCTGTTCCTTCGGGTGTAGGGCAATGACTAGGGACCTCTAGGTGCCACTGCAGTGGTCATGAAGGAGGGCTACTACTGGACTAATTTAATTCCATTTTGTCCTCTCTGACTTCAGCTTCCTTTTAAACTTATTTCCCTTTTAAGCCACTCTTTTTTGTAATCACCATGGATTCCAGGAACAGCAGGTTTTATTGACAAACATCTTTATAGCAAGGGACCAAATCTACCCCCGAGGAACAGCCAAACCTGGAAGAGCAGATCATCCAATGACAAGATTCCCCCCTGCCTCCCAGATTCAGTTACCTTATAAGAGAAGCCAAGGCTGCTCGCATAAACAGGAGCAATCATCTCATGTTGGGAACTGAATCGCCCCCTTAAGGCATGATGACTTTCCTGGAGCCTCATAGAACCTAGTTATGAAATAATGATCAAACAGACCACCATCTGACCGAGATCGCCTGCACTGCCAGCTATGCAACCCCAGAACCCTTGCCTTTGTCTCCTGCTCAGTAAAGCCTCAAAGTTCCTATTAGTCTGTTGAAGATAGATCTTGTAACCAGTATGGCAAAATGTAACTTTAGAAGTTGGATGTTCTCCCTTTAGAGACACGGGGCTGTTCCAGGCTTGCTTGGGCCTGGGGTATGGACAGCCACTCCACATTTCTTCTGCCAAGATAACTGAACAGAATGTGCAGATGGTAGTAGCAGAAGGTCCAGGGTAAATTTCATTTCCACAGGAAACTGAAGGAAATGGTGAAATCCAGGAAGGTAGAAAACAAGCCTGTATTCTATTATCTCCCCATTCATATCTCCATTATTCCCATGGTATCCAACCATTCCTTGCTATAAAGACCCTAACTCACCTAAATAATGTGGAATAGTGACTTGAGACAAAAGGGTCCCTCCACTTCCTCAGAGCTAGTTTTCAACAAATCTTATTTCATTTTTACCAAAAGCGATGACTTCCTTGGATTTTAACTTTTTTTTTTTTTTTTGCAAAGGAACCTGAGTGTATGAACCTAAGTGGCTGGTAATAGTTTTGGTGACCCAGCCAGGAGTTAAGTCCGGACTCCTGAGAGGCATGCATCTTGGCAGGTACTTGGGAAAAGGGACCGGTCGCTTGCTGTGAGGTAAAGCTATGACCAGGACTCCAGAGACATTCCAGAAACACCTGGGGACACTTGTGCACCTAGGAATTCTCCATCCTTTCCTGTTCCTGTCGTCAGCTGTCCATAAATGCTTTCATTTGTTTTAAAGAAAAGGTTTTGTGGGGAGTTGATGAGCTCCATTTGGTTTCCTGCTGGGAATTTCACTCCAGGGATCTACAGTCTTTACTATCTGGACCTTCTCTTAGGTTGCTGTGGAGTGCCATTTGGGTAAAGCAAACATCTTCACCGTTTTATTTGAACCCATTATAGGTCATTTTGGGACACTGGTGTAAGAAGAGATTCGGAAGTGGAACAGTTTCCATAATTTGTTTTGTCAGTTTGGAGGACTTGTTTGGTTTGGTTTGCTATTCTTTCTTTTATGGTCTTCTCCTTATAACCACCTGTATTCTAGGTGGGTAATAACTGTTGCAATTCTGGAATGATAAAGCCAGGATGTGCAGATGTGGGATAAATGTTTCCTTCTGTAGTTCATGGGTCTTTGTAGATTTTCTGAGCTTTGCATTTTAAATGCTCAAGACTGGTCAAATTCCTTTTACAATGTTCCAAAGGGATTCACTTATGGTGCACCTTGTTATCCAGGATAGTTCCCTTTTGGTGACATGAGAATTTGGTTAGAGAATAACTCACTGGGGTCAGTGTTAATATTCAAATTCCAGAGTCCCAGAAACACTTGCAAAATTTAAAAATAGCATTCCATTGTAGTATGTGTAGATACAATACCCAGGTCTTGACTATGGGTTTTCTTTCTTTTTCCTGTCTTTTTCTCATGTTTTTCAAAATTAATTAAGTTTATTGGTACATTTTAGGTGCCCCTAATGATCACATTTGTCACAGGGAATTTGTACTGTAATGGTCTGACACCGAACCGGACCAACGAGACCAACGAGAACAAGGCCAAATTGGAAGTTTGAGAGTCTTTAATAATAATAATAATAATAATAATAATAATAACAGGTTGGGACTGCCTAAGATCCTTCACGCAGGGAGGTCCGGAGCAGCTCGGACTGCCTGAGATCCTCCACGCAGGGAGGCTCAGAGCAGTGTTGAGCTTTTACAATGAGCAGAATTTAAAGCAAAAAGCACAACCTGGTTAGAACAGTTTATCTCTCAGTGATAGTCATACATGGGAAAGTCTTATCTTTACCCTTTTACTTTACTGGAATTTGTGTCAACTTGCTAGGTGAGATCATTTGGCGGGGAGCCTGATTTTTTACCATATGTTATCTTTGAAAAGAAACAAGGGACAGCACATCCTGGCAGACAGTCAGTTAATATCAGCACTTTAAGAACATCGCAGCGGGGTTACAGGGAGCTGAGTCATGGGTGAACATACAGCCTTTTAGCTGGCCCACCACAGTATGTGTATGTGATATACCTTGATTCTTTTTTTTCCTTTTCTCCTCCCCTCTCTTCAACTCCTCTTCTCCGCCTTAGTTACAAAAGCTTTGTTTCCATTTATTCCCTTCTATTCTCTTTTTTCTTCTGTTCTCTTCTTTCTTCCCCTTCTCCTCCCTGGCTAGTTCCCCTTCCCATTTGAACATTTTCTTCCTATTTCACAATATCTATTATACATTTTGGTCCTTATTAACGCTTTTGGTTTCTTACATGAGAGAAACAATGTGATATTTATACGTGTTCAATTTATTTCACTTAAGAATATGGTCTCACTGGGCGTGGTGGCACACCCCTTTAATCTCTGCACTCGGGAGGCTGAGGTAAGAGGAGCATTGTGAGTTCGAGGCTGGCTTGGGCTACAATGCAAGTGCAAGGCCAGCCTGAGCTACATAGTGCGACCCTGTCTCAAAAAACTAGGGCCAAGAGTTTGGCTCAGTGGCTTAAGTGCCTGTCTGGCAGGCGCGAGGTTGTGAGCTCATCTCTGGTGCCACCAAAAACAAAACAAAACAAAACAAAAAAAGAGTATGGTCTCAAGGTGCATCCATTTACCTAGAAATGTCCCAAGTTTAACCTTCTTTATGGCTGAGTAGTATTCCATTGTGAAAAAAATACCACATCTTCTTTATCCATTTATTGGTTGATGGGCATTTGGGCTGCTTCCAAGATTTAGCTATGAAAAACTATGCTGCTATAAAAACTGTGCTGTAATAGTGTGCATATATCACTGATATGATCATTTTAATTATTTTGGGATGATACCAAGAAGGAGAATAGCTGGGTCTAATGGAACCTATAGTCCTAGTTTTTCGAGGAATCTCCATACAGATTTCCATAATGGTTATGCTAGTCTACATACCCACCAACAGTGCAGAAGTGTTCCTTTATATTCATGACCTGATCAGCATTTGTTATTGACTGACTTCTTCATAAGTCATTCTTTCTGGGGTGAGATGGAATCTCAGCATTGTTTTAATTTGCATCTCTCAAATGACAAGTAATGTTGAACCTTTTTTCATATACTTAGCTGCTGTTTCTACTTCTTAATCTGAGACATGTTTACTCATGGCAAATGCCCATTTTGAATTGTGTCTTTAAATTTGGGGAGTTTGGATTTTTTGAGTTCTTTATATATGCCGGATTGTAGTCCTTTGTCTAAGGAAGAGCTGGCAAAATTTTTTCCCATACTGTGGGCTGTCTCTTCACTCTTGGTGGTTTCTTTTCCTTTGCGAAAGTTTTTTAGTAAGATGAGATCTCAGTTATTGATTTGTGTGATACTTCCCGTACAATCAGACTTTTGATTACAAAAAGTCTTTGCCTACAGCAATGTCTTCAACAGTTGTACCATTTCTATCTTCCAGCAGATTTAGTGTTTCTGTTTCAATGTTTAGCCATTTGATTCATTTCAATTTTACTTTAGTGCATGGTGAAAGATATGGGTCTTGTTTTATTTTTTTAACTTTTTTTTTCAAATCCATTTTATTTCAAGGAGAAAAAGAAAAAGAAAGAAGAAAAGGAAAACTAAAAACAAAAATTTGGCAACACATCAATCAAGGGACAACAATGGTGCATACATTGCACATTGTCATCCTCAAATCATTCACTCAGAGCACAAGACATCTGGATTCAATTGTCCAAATAATAATCAGCACGAATCTTTCTCTTCAGTGAACTCAGAGAAATCAGTAGTATGACTATCTTAAATATCTTTTTATATACATACATACACATATACATATGTTGTTTCTTTCAGCTTCTCACACTAATGAGACAATATGATGTTTACACGTGTGTCTTTTGTATTTCACTAAAGAGTGTGATCTAAAGTTGCATCCATTAACCTATAAAAATATCCAGTTTATCCCTCCTTATGGCTGGGTAGTACTCCATTGTATAAAAATACGAAATCTTTTTTATCCATTCCTCAGTCAGTGGGTGTTTAAGTTGTTTCCAATATCTGGGTATTACAAATTGTGCTGCTATAAACATGGGTGCACATATATCACTGTGGTATGATGTTTTTACTTCTTTTGGGAATCAAAAATCAGAAGGGGAATAGCTGGTTGAATGATACCTCTAATCTGAAATTTTGAGGAATATTCATACAGATTTCCATAGTGACTGCACCCGTCTGCGTTCCCACAAACAGTGGAGAAGGGTTCCTTTTTCTCCACAGCCCCTCCAGCATTTGTTATTGCTTAAATTCTAGGTACCAGCCACTCTTTCTGGAGTGAGGTGGAATCTCAGTGTTATTTTAATTTGCATCTCTCAAATGACCAGTGATGTTGAACAATTTTTCACGTATTTATTTGCCGTTTGTACTTCTTCATCTGAAAAGTGTGTGTTCATCTCAGATGTCCATTTTTGGATTGGGTCTTTAAATCTGGGAGGACTGATTTTTTTAAGTTCTTTATTTGATCTCAATAGTAATCATTTGTCTGAGATACAGCTGGCAAACATTTTCTTCCACATCGTGGGTAGTCTCTTCACTCTGTTGGTGGTTTCTCTTGCTGTGCAAAAGCTTTTCAATAGGGTGAGATCCCAGTTGTTGATTCTTTTTTTTTTTTTTTTTTGTGGCACCAAGGATCCAGCCACTGAGCTGAACTCCTGTCCCTACTCTTTTGAGGCAGGGTCGCACTATGTAGCTTAGGCCGGTCTTGTGCTCGCGTTGTAGCCCAAGCCGGCCTCGAACTCACAATGCTCCTCCTACCTCAGCCTCCCTAGTGCTGGGATTAAAGGTGTCTGCCACCATGCCTGGCTGTTGATTCTTTGTTATACTTCATCTGCAAATTGGAATTTTGTTCATAAAATTTTCGCCTACACCAATATCTTCAAGAGTTTTACCTACTCTATCTTCCAGCAGATTTAATGTTTCTGCTTTAATATTATGTTCTTTGATCCATTCTGATTTTAGCTTAGTACATGGTGAAAGATATAGGTCAAATTTTAATCTTCAGCATGTGTAGAGCCAGTTTGTCCAGCACTGTTTATTAAAGAGGCTGTCTTTCTTCCAGTGTATGTGCTTGGCACCTTTGACAAAGATAAGGTGGCTTAGTGTGTCTGGAGTTGTTTCTACATCTTCTAGTCCGTTCTACTGATCTTCGGATCTGGTTTTTTTTTTTTTTTTTGCCAGTACCACACTTTTTTTTTTTTTTTATCACAGTAGCTTTATAGTATAATTTCAAATCAGAGATTGTAATGCCCTCTGTCTTGCCTTTGTTGCCCAGGATTGCCTTTGCTATTTTAGGTCTCTTTTGGTTCCAGATGAACTTCTGGATTATTTTCTCTAATTCTGTGAGATATGCTATTGGAATTTTGATTGGGATTGTATTGAATCTGCGTAACAGTTTCGGAAGTATGGCCATTTTCACTATATTGGTTTTTCCTACACAAAAGCGTGGGATATCTCTCCACTTTCTAATATCCTCTTCAATCTCCTTTTTCAGAGTACTGTAGTTTTCAATGTAGAGGTCTTTTACAGACTTGCTTACTTCTCTGTAATAGACAAACTATTATTTTATTGTCTAGTCATTGCTTAAATTAGTATTTAAATATGGTTCTTAAAAATTACTTTGTTTTTGCAGAAAAACCTTGCAAACTTCAGAAAGAAAAATTTTGTTATATAATTTGTTCTCGATGTACAGGTTTACATTTATATATGACATTTACAGTTTGGAACACAGATAAGCTTAATAATGTACTGATAGCCTATGTGTGAGGTAGCATAATTTTGTAATGATCTAAAAGTTATGTTTTTGTTGAAAATTGATCACATATTTTAGCAGTATATCTTTTAGGTAAAGACAGTTTGATCTAAGGAAAATAATAAAGAAGAATTACAAGTGTTATACACTGGGATAATGTCAAAATCTTTATGATTAAAACCGCAAGTTTTAAGTTATTGATCTATTCTTAGTAAAGTTTACAACCAATCTTCAGGAGAAGTTTTACTTTTTTATTTTAAAATGAAAAAAGAATAAAAATGATGATACAGAATTTCAAAACAAAATAGTAAGAGATTAACATATTGTATGTTGTTATCTTCAAAGTAGTTGTTCAGATTACAAGATACGGGCATGATCAAATAATCGAACAATGAAAGCACAAACTGTTCTTTTTGATGAACTAACAGAGATTAGTAGTATAATTATCTATCTTGGGTGTGTGTATATATATATATATATATATATATATATATATAATCGTTTCCCTTCTTTCTTTTCTCTTTTCCCCTATCCCAGTTGTTCTTTCCTTTTGAGCAGTTTCTTTCCCTTTCCCTTTCACAATATCTATTGTACATTTTGGATCTTATTACTCTTTCAGTTTTTTACACTAGGGAGACAATACAATATTTACACATTTGAGTCTTGTTTAGTGGTTTTACGTTTATTAAAATAATTTCTTGTGTTTTCCATATTGAAAAATTAAGTCTTAGGAAGATATTTACTTAGATATCTGTTAAAGTTTTGTTTCACAGTTCTGGTTGCATAAACTATTACTATATGTAATTTGCCTTATTTTTAAAAATGTAATTATCTTGGTGTAAATCAGTCATGACTGTTGTCTTAATATGCCATGAAAGTAACTATACTGTTTTGCTAAATTGCTACTTCATGTATTGCTTATAGTCATGAAACTGGCACAACCCGTGTTCCTGGGAGCTAAGTCTTGTGCTTAGTTGGCAAAATAGACATTAGTTCTTGCACAAGGTGTACAAAATCTTTGCAGTTCCGTATTTATGTACCTAAGAAATCCTAGGTTTTGGTATTAGTAAATGACATGCTTTTTTCCAAATGTTAATTCACATTGGTTTACAAGAAAAGGAGGCTTTTAGTTCATAATAGCTAGATTTTGGAAACAACCTAAATGCCTCTCGACTGAGGAATGGATAAAAAGATGTGGTATTTCTATATAATGGAATACTGCTCAGCTATAAAGAATGATAAACTAGACATTTTCACTCTTAAATGGATGAGTACTGAAAATATACTTCTCAGTGAACTAAATAAGTCACACATATGTAACCATTGTATTGTTGCACTTGTGTGATGAATTGAAACAAAATCTATGTATATAAAAATTAGTTAAGACAGTTAAAAAGAATTTTGAATGAAAGGTAACTTTCTCAGGGTCATCTTCAGATTTCATTTTTAATGAGAAATGTTTATTTGAAAACAATAGAGCAATCATAACAAAAGAGATAGTCATATAGCTGGTTTCTCTTGATTCACTGAGGCAAAAGTTTTCACTAATAATTTTTTGGATAATGTTTCATGTCTACATTTTTTATCCTAAATAATTTCTGTGAATTTTATAATATGCAATGTGCTGATGATTGTTTCTCTCTTATTGGCTGGTTGTGAAATTGTTTTGCTTTGGTTTCTTACTTTCCTTTTGTTTAAGATAAAAAAATTTAAAAAAAAAAGAAAGAAAAGAAAAGGGGACTTTGCTGGGCATGGTGGTGCACGCCTTTACTCCCAGCACTCGGGAGGCTGAGGGAGGAGGATTATTGTGAGTTTGAGACCAGCCTGGGCTACAAAGTGAGTTCAAGGCCAGCCTGAACTGCATAGTGAGACCCTGTCTCAAAAAATAGGGCCAGGGTTTTAGCTCAGTGGCCTAAGCACCTGCCTGGTTATGAGTTTGATCTCTGGTACCAAAAAAAAGGTGGGGGGGGCTTTTAAGTACTTGTGTGATATAGTTTTTTGACTAAATGGACCTTGTGTCACAGAAATATTGGCTTTCTTTAATTAATTTGGTCACTGTTTCTTAGTTTAAGTCTGTGGTACGACTATGCTTTTACTGGATTCTTTTACATTTGCATGTATGTGTTATAACTTTTGTTTTTCAAAATTCTAATGTTTTAGGGTACTGACTACAGAGCAGACAGGATTAGACTGACAAAGCACTCCAGAGAATCTCAGCCTAAGAGCCATTCTTTGTAAGTCTCTGATACTGCTCAAATTTGGCAAGAAAGATTTTATGACACTGACTCCAACGTTACCTGTCACATCCCTTCCAATGTGGGCGGGACGTGTTCTGCCTGACCATCATCAGGGAATGGTACCTTGACACCACTGGCCACAAATGGTTAATTAGTAAAGCCTTCAGAAGAGAAAATAATGTATTCAGAGACAACAGGAGCTAAAAGGAGGAAGTTATGACCATCCAAGAATCATGTGTGTGTCAACCCTATTAAAAATAGAGCAGCAGAGATTAGGAAAGAGATTTTGTCAGCATGCTTGCCTAAAAGCAAAAAAGCACTTCTAGCAGGTGTAGCTGTTACATATCTCCTGTTTTTAGCATTTGTGTTTGATTTCACAATTTTTACTGATACTCTTAGTCTCAAGCATCTAGCTTCCCTTTATTTCTGCTCCAGCTACCTTTGATGGGATTGATGCACCGATCCACACTAGACAGTCAGCCAGCAGATGTGGGTCCTTACAGCCCTCAAGATTGAGGGCTGGACTAAGGTACAGTGTGAATCATAACCACCGTGCAGAAATGGAACCTGAAAAGTTGGATTTTTCCTTAGAAACAAGTGACTTTTCCAGCCTTCCTGAGGTCTGGGGTATGGATGGCCACCCCTCCTCAGCCCAGATGAAGCACAGAATGTGCAAATGCTCTTACCAGGAGGCCAAAGTCCAGCTTTATATCTGTAGGCAAGGAAGGGAGAAGCTATATCACACAAATATTTAAAAGTCCCCTTTTCTCATAAACCAATGTGAATTTACATTTGGGGAAAAGCACGTCAGTTACTAATACCAAAACCTAGGGGTTCTTAGATATGTACATAAGGAACTGCAAACATTTTGGATACTTTGTGCAAGAATTAATGTCTATTTTACCAACAATGAGCAACCAGGAAGGGATGAGACAAATCTGCTGGCCTATTAGCTTGTTGTATTCACTCCTTGCTATAAAAAACCCTTCCACACCTGTATGTGATCTGAAATGAATGGGCCCTTCCACTTCGTTGGAGCTAGCTTTGAATAAATCCTTTTCCTTTTTACCAAATTAATGGCCTCTTTTGTTTTCTCCAGCAGCAAGCTTACCGACCTGAATGGTCAGTAACGGTCTTAAGTCACTGAACCCCTTTCTCTGTTGATCCTGGTGTGGCCGCACCGATCAAAGCTCCTTTTCTGCTCATTACCTTTCCTTGTCTCCTTGATTGCTCTATTGGAACGTGACAGAGCCTAGTGTGTTGGGACTCCCAGAGCAGGGGCTTTTGCCCTAAGATGGGTAACATTCTAGAACAGGATGTTGCAAACATTGGCAGTTGATATTCTGTGGCATTTGATGTCCCAGCAAATCTTGAACTCTTAGCTTGGTGACTTTGGACATAAAGGCAGAGGATGATCAGTTTTAGAGGAACAGTCTTTAAGTGACTAACGTGTCTGTGTGCAGAGTGGAGTAGGGATCCGACCCAAAGTTTAAGATAGCAAAAGAGACAGATGCAAAATAAAGGCAGAGATGCCAAGATTTTATCCTACTTTCCTTTACCCATCAGACATCTGCAGGTCCGAGTGAAGAGTCAGTACTTTTAGTCCCCCAAACAGGTTCAGTTAATTTGCTATAGCAACTCAAAGAACTCCAGGAAAGGCCTCACTTACATTTATCCATTCACCGTAAGGGATATTGCTATGGGGCAAGGGTTCAGTGTCTGACATACACAGAAACCAATACTATGACACCATTTATTTGCCAAAAAAAGAGTTTTATTCAGTAAAGAGGACAAGAGCAGCAATAAAGTTCAAAACTGCCTTCCCAATCAGTTGGAATTGAGGGAATTTATACATCGGAAGGAAGACAGAAGAAGCTGCTTGACAGGATGGCAAGAAAGGCAAGTTTTATGGGTCTTCTGTGTCGGGAAAGGTGGTCATTACGACTCTTCACAGGTTGTATGTCTCTTTGAGGGGGCATCACCATTATTTTTAGACTTGTGATGTCAAAAGGTAACTGATCAGATGAGCTGGCTTCTTCTGTGTGAGTCCATTCCCAAAAAGCTGGTTCACAGCCACCCTTGAGTAGATTCTGGAGGCACTTCCTGAAGGACAATTTAAGAACTTTGTTACCTACGGAGTATACTTGCAAGTGTGTCCAGGGCTTAGCCAATTTCAGTATTACAAAAGATACAGAGAATCAGCCAGATGGAAGAGATGCACAGGGTAAAGTACGTAGGAAGAGCTGTGGGGTTTCTATGTCCTCTCTGCCTGCCACCCTCTGGAACCTTCCCCATGAGTTCCAGTGACCTGGAAGCTCTCTAAGCTCTGTCCTTTTGATTTTTTTATATAGGTATGATTGATTACACCACTGGCCACCGATACAATCAACTGAAGGTTGAGTTCCACTCAGCCTTCAAAACTTCTCCTCTCACTGAGGTTGGGGAATAGGACTGAAAGTTCCCGTCGTCGAATCGCACATCTACTTGATTCTGCTAGCAACTGGGACCCCGTCCTGGTGCTCTGCAGGGGTCCCCATCTCATTAGTATCACTGAAGACATTCTAAGGGCTTTAGCAGTTGTGTGCCAGGAAACAGGTACAAAGACCAAATCCATATTTCTTATTATAGATCACAATGTATACCAGACAGTAGGGACAAAGATCAAATATATAGGTAGACCTGCATATTAACACAGACTCTGTACTTCTCAGCTGCTGTCGTGGGCAAATACGTCAACTCTTTGCTCACAGTTATCTGTAAAATGGGGATAATAATACTTATGTAATGAAACACTGTGAAAATAAAACAATAGATATAAAGAGGCTAAAATTCTTTCTTCTCATCGATTTAGTACAAAAAATTTTGAACATATAAAAGTCCGTTAAATGAGCATATGTTGCATAGATAATACATATATAACAAAACTTGGTGTAAACTTTTTGGGAAAGAGTACAGAGTAAAATTTTTTTTTTTTTTTTTGCTGCACTGGGGATTGAACTCACAACCTCGCACCTGTCAGAGAGGCACTTAAGTCACTGAGCCAAACTCCCAGCCCTTACAGAGTAGAATTTAAAGAAGACAAAAATTGCATAAAATTGGATTAAAGCTAATGTAGCATAACTTCAATACAGAAAGGAAGCGCAGTGGTACTTTGGTTTATTAACTTAATTTGTTCTACGATTTGGTTTTGTTTTGTTCTTTGTCTTTTTGAGACAGAGTCTCACTACGCAGTTCAGGCTGATCTTGAGCTTACTTTGTAGCGTAGGGTGGTCTTGAACTTGCAATGATCCTCCTGCCTCAGCCTCCCGAGTGCTGGGATTACAGGCGTGCGCCACCACACCTGGCTTTGTTCTGTGATTTTGAAAAAGTTGGCCATGTTTGTGCTTGTGTGGGATGATGGCCATGGTTGT
The DNA here is from genome assembly GCA_004363535.1 of Dasyprocta punctata. Classification (NCBI taxonomy): domain Eukaryota; kingdom Metazoa; phylum Chordata; class Mammalia; order Rodentia; family Dasyproctidae; genus Dasyprocta; species Dasyprocta punctata. The sequence goes on along the minus strand of RJWM01012581.1, from coordinate 43,812 downwards.
GTTTGTCACCCAATGCAGAGCTTGTAAACAACAACAAAATTTTGCCAAATGCCTCTGTTTCCAAAGTAAATTGTTTGCAAACAAAAGTGTTTGTGAACTGAGCCACTACTATATTCCCCTGATATTTTCAGGTTTTCTAGCCGAGGAAGAATACACTATTGCACAATAACCTATTTTGAACTATTGATTAAATTTCTTATGTTTTTCAAGAAACCAAATATCCTTTGTGAAAATCTCCCAGATTAGCAAAGTCACACAGCCATACACATTCACAACATTCACATGTAATTGTAGGGTCTAAAACTATTTTGACCTTTTGCTCTTATAAAACAGGATTTGGTGATATGCAGATTGCAAGGAAAAGTTAAAATATAAGGATAAAAATAAAATTTTAAGTGTCTCTTAACTCCCACACTTGTTCTTCACTTTCTACCCCCATATTCTGGAAAATGCTTGAATATAGCCTACCAACTCTCAATACAAATATCTCAGGTTGTCATGGTGACATAGTTCTTTCCCCTGTAGGACCATGTAGTCTAGCGTAGTAATTTCCCATTTCTTCATGGTGGAGAATCCTTCTTTTCTTTTTTTTTTTTTCATTATTTCCAGGCTAATATTGCACCTGAACTGTTAATATACTAGCAAATTAAAGATTGAAATCAGGATAAGGTGGGTAATAGTCTTACAATAGTTAATCAGTCTAAAAACCTGATCAAGTCCTTCATGATTGTATATTCTGCAGTGGCCCGTAATGAAAACATCATAGCACTCAGCCTTTGCTAGAATTCTTAATAATAATAAAAAAATCCCAAACGAACAAACCAAAGCATAACTCATGATGTTCAGACTTTTAAAACAGAGGTACAAGTACAGAAATTTGGTCATCAGGATATAAAATTCATGTGAGCTCTCTTTTCTCTATTGCTAAACCCTTTCTTATTTGCATCTCTTAGTCCTAGAATGGGGTTTGCAGATTCGTGAGTTCCTATGCTGCAAGGCATTGTGGGTGTTATGGGCTGGAGCTCACTTTTCAGAGAAGACCTTGGGTCCTGGCCTGGTCTGTTGCAGGGCTCCTACCGGCATCTTTCTGGGAAAGTATTAAGGAGCAGAAAGAGACCTCATCAGGAGTTCTCAGACACAGAGAGGAATGGGGTGTTGACAGAAGTCATAGGAGCATATGAATAATTTGTACGTAAGGAAGAGTAAAAACAATCTGGGTGTGACGGCATATGCCTGTAATCCCAGCACTCTGGGAGGCTAAGGCAGCTTTGCAGCTTGGGCAATTTAGTTTAGTAAAATCCTGTCTTGAAATTAAAAAATAAAGAGTTTAGTGCAAAGGCCCTGGATTCAATCCCCAGTGCTGCAAAAACAAAAAGCAAACAAAACACAAACACTTTCTGCGATTACCTGATTATCCACTTGAGGATACTGTGTTTGTTAAAAAAAATGACTAAATGACTAATGATGCCTTCTCCATGTATTGACTCTGCTTATGCCAAAACTAGAGCATTATCTGAAAATCAGTCCTTTATGATAGCTAACATCAAGGCGTAAGTTATTGTGCTGGTCAGCTGTCCACTACTGTAACAAAATATCTATGATAATTACCTTAAAAAGAGACAAGGTATACTTTGGATCACAATTTATGGGTTTCAGTGCATACTCATTTGGCTTCATTGCTTTGGGGCCTGTGGTGAGTACGTTAAGGTGGGGAGCCACAATGGAACAAGCTATTCACATCATGACAGTGAGGAAGGAAAGAGAGGGGAAGAGATGAGGACGAGACAGTCCTTCTCAAGCGCACTCTCCTCCGTAACCCAGGCCCTCCTGCGATCTCCTTGACTTGAAGACTGTATCACCACGCAGCCTTGCTGTTGGACTAAGCCTTTAACACATGGGCTTTGGGGAGACATTCAAAATCCAGACGATAGCAGATGTGTATCTATTTATTCTGCTTAATGAATCTGATGTTCTTTGACATCCATACTTGGGATGTCAGGAATATTTGGGGTTAAAAAAAAGATGTAAGGGAATCTTTGAGTTATTATAATATTTTAAAGGTATGTTAGAAATTTAAGTCCATCAGGAAGTAAAAGTTCACCAGAAACTTGAGTGCCTTTGTTTTTGATTGAGATTGTATACTTTTATTTATTTTATTTTATTTGTGGCAACCAGGATCAAACTCACAACTTTGTGCCTGCCAGACAGGCGCTTAAGCCACTGAGTCAAACTTCTGGCCCTGGGTTTTTTAGACAGGGTTGCAGTAGGTAGAGATTATATACTTTTAAATAGGCTTACATTTGTTACTTGATTCTGGTCAGAATCTCAGATCAGTAGTTATGTGTTGGTGAATTTAATTATCAAAAAAGGAAACAAATCCCTTCGAATATTTAATTGACTTAGGAGGAAAAAATCTTTTTTTTTTTTTTTTTTGTACCAGGGATCGAACTCACAACCTCATGCCTGCCAGGCAGGTGCTTAGGCCACTGAGCTAAATCCCCGGCCCTATTTTTTGAGACAGGGTCTCACTATGCAGTTCAGACTGGCCTTGAACTCTCTTTGTAGCCCAGGATGAGGGGGAAAAAATCTTTAAAGTCTCGCTTTTTTCTATTTAATTTGATCATGTCCTTTGCAAACAATAAGCTAATTTTTTTCTTTACTGTTCAGATCCTCCAGTACAATTCTGAGCAGAAGTGAGGGGGTAGACATTTTCATCTCTCTCTCTCTCTCTCTTTTTTTTTTTTTGGTACTAAGAATCAAACTTATACCTTGCACTTGCCAGGCAGACACTGTACCACTGAGCTATATCCCCAGCCCTCATTTTTGATCTTAGCAGGAAAGTGTTTAGTTTTTTTACCACTAAGTGATGTTAATTTTAAGTTTTTTGGTAGATGCTCTTTATAAACTTAAGAAAGTTGCCCCTATTTTTAGTTTACTAAGAATTTAATCAAGAGAAAGAGATGGGCCTCTCAGGAGCCCGACCCGCTGGGCCTGAGCGCCTCCAACCAGAAGATGACTAAGTCTGCCTTCCGGGGGCCTGC
>RJWM01012581.1:0-40671 GCA_004363535.1 Dasyprocta punctata | reverse complement strand
GGGAATTTTCTGTCTTGTCTTCAAGGCCTAATATTGTTCTCATTGTTTTGCTTTATTCTGATTAATGTTTTTTTGACCTTATTTTATACTCTGTTTTTTATTGGTTTTATTGTGGTTTTTTTTTTTCTGGTTTGATTTTACTATACCTGTTGGAATGGTCAACTATTCTGAAAATAACAAGATATACTATAGTAGCTATTGTTTTCATAGTATCTTTCTTAGAAGTTCTGTACCAGTTCTACTGCTTTGTTTTGATTGACTTTGTCCTGTTATGTTTTGTTGGATTTTACTATCTTTAAAATAAAAAAAAATGAATTTAATCATGGATATGAGATTTTTTTCAAATGGTTTTTCAGTGTCCAGCGAGACAATATATTATATGGATTAAATTTTTTTTTTTTTTGTACCTGGGATCGAACTCATGACCTCACACTTGCCAGGTAGGCACTGTGCTGCTGAGCTATATCCCCGGCCCTGGATTAATTTTTTTTTTTTTTTTTTTGCAGTACCGGGGATTGAACTCACAACCTTGCGCCTGCCAGGGCAGACGCTTAAGGCACTGAGCCAAACTCCCAGCCCTAGTTTTTTGAGGCAGGGTCGCACTATGTAGCTCAGGCTGGCCTTGTGCTCGCGTTGTAGCCCAAGCTGGTCTCGAACTCACAATGCTCCACCTACCTCAGCCTCCTGAGTGCTGAGATTACAGGTGTGCGCCACCACGCCCGGCTTCTGGATTAATTTTTAATGTTAACCCAACCTTGAATTCCTGTGGTAAAGCCTCCTACTTGCTTATATTGTGTTATCCTTTTATGTATTATGTGACTATAATATGGTGTATTACATTTTTTTTATGTTGAAGCAACTCTGCATATTTGGGATAAATTCCATGTGATGATGGTATCTATTTACTTTAATGTGCTACTAGATTCTGTTTGGTAGTTTGTTTTTTAATTGTTGGTATATTTTTGTAATACGTAATTGCATCCATCTTGGGGAATTGGTGGACATACACATGTTGTCTTGAATATTTTTGCTTCCCCTCCCCCTTCTCTCCTCTCTTCTTCTCCTTTAGATCCTTTTCATATCTGCAAAATCCATTTGTTAGTTTTTAGTAGAAGATTTTTATATATATTTATAAGATATATTGACCTGTAGTTTTCTTATAATGACTTTTTTTGTATTTGGTATCTAAATAATACTGGCCTCATAAAATCAATTAGAGTTTCTTTTTTTTCTTTTTCTTTCTCTCTCTCTCTCTTTTTTTTTTTTTGGTACCAGGGATTGAGTTCACAACCTTGCACTTGCCAGGCAGGAGCTTACACCACTGAGCTAAATCTCTGGCCCTATTTTTGGATACAGTGTCTTAGTTGCTTTTCACTCCTTGCTGAGACAAAACAACTGACACCCAAAATGAGGGAAGGAAAAGTTTATTTCTTACAGTTCTTGGGGGTTTCAGTCCATACTTAGTTGGCTCCAAGGCAGCACGGTGTGGTGTGGCCACCGTTTATGGTGGCTGCCAAACAACAAGGCAAACCTGCATGAGAGAGAGAAGACACGCCTTCCTCTTGCCCTTACCCTGTATGTCAGCTCCACTCCTGGGCAGGTGCAGCACTCACACTGCCAATCTCAGTGCCAGACAACAAACCAATCATGAGCACCAGACTCAGCTTTGTCCATGCCATGGTTACACGAGGCTTTGCGGGGGACACAAGGTCAAACCCATACATTCCATCCCTGGCCCCCCAAGGACTCACGTATATCCTTTACACAAAAGACATTTAGTCCATCTCCAAGAGTTGCCAAAGTCCTAACAGTTTCAGCATCGCTGAAAAGTCCAAATCCCAAATCTCCTCCGAAATCTATGGCAAACTCTTATTTTTAACCCCCTGTACAAACGAAAACAACGTTAAACACTTCCAACATATAAAGGCACAAGATAAACATTACTATTCCAAAAGTTACAAACAGGGGAATACAAAGCACTGAAACTAAAGCAAGTCCAAAATCCAGCAGGGCAAACATTAAGTCTGGAGTTCTCTGCTCAGCATCTGAAGCAATGTGGTTGAAAGCTCCAAAATGCCTGAGTGACTCCACCCCTGCGGCACTTCCAGGGGCTCCATTTTTCATAGCTTATCTCTTAAGCCCAGTCTGCTCAATTCTTGCAGTTTTTCTTGGATGATCCATGTTCCTGGCTTTTTCAAACTTCTGGGTTTTCCATTGTATCCTTGGCTTTACCCTTACATCTTTACATACTGCCCTTTGAGGGTGGGGTAGAAGCTGTGCATTTTCCTTGCACTTAAAACCAGCACCACGTGGATGCCACCAAGGTCCGCAGTAGCCAGGCTTTCCTTTCTCTTGGCTGTAGGGGTCGACTGCCTGGATCACTGAGCTCTCTGAACCTGATTGTGAGGAAAAGCCTCTCTATGCCACCACCATTTTGAAACCTTCTGTGGCCTCCATCACCACTCTGGAACATGATGCTCTGTGGCTTTTTCCTCCAAGCAAAGTCTTTCACTTTTGATGGTCTGAGGCTGCAAAGGGTGGAGGCCCATTGCTTCCCGTAATGCCCCCACACCATCATTTTTGTTTCTTTGTTCCTTCTCAGCAATCAAGGCCTCCCCTCTATCGTTACAGTCCACAGCTTTCTGGCCAAACTCACAATGATTTAAATCACCACACTGGGCTTTTTGCTCTTGATTCCCAACATAAATCTAGCTAAAAGCCCCCAACAATAACCAGGCCACTGCTCAACATTTGGCTGCTTTGAAATTTCTTTCATCAGATTAATCAGTCCATTGCCCTTAATCTCAGACTCAGGTAAAGCCTCTGGGCACGAGCAAAACACAGACAAACTTTCTGCCAAGCCATCACACACATGGTGTGGAGTCCAACAACCAATGCAGTCCTTTTTCCCAGTAGAAACCTCCTGAGCCTGGTCTTTACCGGCAGGCTTTCTATCAGTCTTCTTGTCTCCTGAGCTCTGACCAAAATCTCCCATACAGAACAGCCTGAGCTGTTCCAGTGCCACTCTTTCAGGTGACATCTCTGAACCTTTCCAAACTCTTCCCACAAGCAATTTCCAAAGGCTCTTGAACCACATGTTCAGGTTTAGTCACAGCAACAACCCCATTCCACTGGAACCAAATTCTGTCTTAGTTACTTTTCACATGTTGCTGAGACAAAACACCTGACACCCAAAATGAGACAAGGAAAGGTTTATTTCTTACAGTTCCTAGGGGTTTCAGTCCATACTTAGTTGGCTCCAAGGTAGCATAGTGTGGCGGGGCAGCCATTCATGGCAGCCACCCAGCAGCAAGGTGAACCGGCGAGAGAGAGGAAGGTGTGCCCTCCTCTTGCCCTTACACTGTAAGTTGGCTCCATCCCTGGGTGAGTGCAATACTCACATCACCAATCCCAGCACTACACAACAAACCAATCACGAACACCAGACTCAGCCCTGTCCATGCCATGATTACATAAGACTTTGCAGGGGACACAGGATCAAACCCATACAGACAGGGTCTCACTATGCAGTTCAGGCTCGGCTTAACTCACTTTATAGCCCAGACTGGCCTCAAACTCACAATGATCCTCCTGCCTCAGCCTCCTGAGTGCTGGGATTAAAGGTGTGTGCTACCACGCCAGGCTTCAATTAGAGTTCGTGTTTTATTATTTTTTAAAAGAATTTTGACAAAGATTGGCATTAATTCTTTAAATATTTGGTAGAATTTTCCAGGGAAACCATCAGAACCTGGGCTTTTTTGTTGTTGACATTTTTGGATTACTAAATATTATTCCTGGTAATAAAAGGAAGGTCCCAGGATAATTTATGTTTAATTACAAAGACCACAGAATGGAGGTTGGAAGAGATAAAGGAAGATAATCAATTAACCACTATGGGCAGAACCAACGAAAAGACTGTTTTGCATCTCTAAATGTATGTTGATACCTTGACATAAATCCTTTCACGGCTGAGCACCAGGGCTACTGTGTCCCATTTACGTATAAACTTTCTGGACTGTTAACCCCAATATTTCTAGACATAATGATTACCACTTCTCTTTAGGGTCTGCTCTTCTATCCCAAACTTTCCCCCACTTTGTGTAATACAGCAGCTAATGCTTTCCTTCCCCAAAATTTCTGTTATTAAAAACTGAAAAATATACTTAGCACTGATAGTTGTAGGACCTTGTCCCAAGACCTGATCCTTTTTCTGACTAGTATCTGCAACAGTTTAATAAATCTTTTTATTTCAGAACCTCAAAAGTTTTGATTTAACACATTGTAGGTCTATTTAGGTTTTGTTTCTTGAGTCAGTTTTGGTTTTGGTTAGTTTACACATAGTTTCCTGAAGCTATAGTATGGCTTCTATCTAGAAGTCCTTGCAAAGCCTCATGGGCTCATAGGTTGAGCTTTTAGAAGGTGGGTGGATCTAGGGTGTGTGATAACTAAACTGGATGTGGATAATGGAAGCCCTAACCTGGATGTGAGTGGCACATATAGAGTTATAGCTTGGATGGAATATAATGAGAGAGAGAGAGAGAGAGAGAGAGAGAGAGAGAGAGGCAGGCTTGCTTGCTGCTTCACTGCCTCCTGTCTGCTATTCCATGGACTGTTTTTCTTTTGCCAAGCCCCTCTGCCATGCCACCCTGCCTTGGAGCCAGCTGACTATGGACTGAAACTTCTATAAACTATAAACTGAAATAAACCTTTCTTCTTTAACTTGTGGGTGTTGGGTATTTTGTCCTAGCAATGTGAAAAGTAACTAAGCCAAGCTATTTTAACATATTTGAAATAGCTGATTCAAAATCTTTGTCAAGTATAACCACCACCTGTGCTTTTCATGAACATGGTTTTTGATTCTTTCTTTCTTTCTTTCTTTCTTTCTTTCTTTCTTGTGTATGGATATTTACTTCCCCCTCCCTTCCTGCATTATAGATTTTTGCTGGAAAATGAACATTCTGAGTTTTATAACATGACAAATCTGAAAATTAGATTCTCTCACTTCCTCAGGCTCACTGTACAAACTAGTGCAGTGATTAGAGAGTTTTGAGAAAATAAAAGGAAAATGACAATGAAAAACATTGAAACACTTTCTCAAAATTGAGTCATAGGGCATGATGGAATTTATGCAGTTTCAGCTGCTTCCTGAAATATGAACTTTGGTCATCTCCATCCTTTGATCACAGGCATCTGGAATGATCTAAATGAACAGTTACTTTGTGCCCAGAAGCTCAAGGTGCATATCAAGAATTAGCTGGACTCTTGTTTTATGGTTTTGCTTGCATATAGTGCTTTCTTCGTTACCTTCTAAGCTCACATAGTCCTTGTTTCTTCTCAACATACAATAGCCCATCGATGCATAAATTTCTACTTTTCTTGTCTTCCTCAGAAAATGAATTTAGAGATATCATTGCTGAGACAAAATACTCGACCTCCAAAGTTAAAGGAGAAAAGGTTTATTTAGCTCAGTTTGTAGACATTTCAGTCCATGTCGGCTGGCTCCAAGGCAAGGTGGCACGTGGCAGAGTGGCAACAGTTCATGGCAGCAGAAAACAGCAAAAGCAACAAGAAAGCACGAGACAATCCTCTTTCTATCCCTTATTTTGCATGTAGGCTACCTCCCCTTGCAGATTTACCACTCACACCTTTAATCCTGGCAATGGACTATGAATCAATCACAAACTCTAGATTCAACCACATCTGATCCCCCCGACCTAGACTGCATGAGGCTTTGGGGGGTCATCTAGACATAAACCATAACACTGTGTTCATGTTTCTCAAGTTGCTATTCCTAAGTGCCCCCACAAAGTTATTTTAGCCAGCTGTGATGGCATATATTTATAATCTCAGCTATTGGAGATGTGGAAGCAGGAAGACTGCAAGTGTAAGACCAATCTAGGTAGATTAGTGAGATCCTGTCCCAAACTACAGTACATAAACAAATAAATAAAAGGTTAAAATGGTAGAGTACCTCTGGTTGCAATCCCTATCACTGAGATGTGGAAGCAGGAAGACTGCAAGTGTAAGACCAATCTAGGTAGATTAGTGAGATCCTGTCCCAAACTACAGTACATAAACAAATAAATAAAAGGTTAAAATGGTAGAGTACCTCTGGTTGCAATCCCTATCACTGAGAAAAAAAATCCTTTTACTTTTGTAGTTTCTGAGCTTGAAATGATTGACAGTGTTTTTCTTTTTTTTTTTTTTTTTGAGACCAAGTCTTTTTATGTAGTCCAGTATTGCCTTGAACTCACTATGTAGCTTAGGCTAACTTCAAACTTGCTGTGATCCTCCTGCCTCAGTGTCCCAAGTGCTGGGATTACAGATGTGTTATCACCATGTCATGTATGATTGGGAGTTTCCAAATAAATTTTGTAATCTGTTTTGTGTAGATGACAAAGTCAGAGATTTTCTTAGATGCTTGTAACAAGAACAACAAAAACTCTCCTGGTCTTTGCAGAAGGGTTGTTTGTATGTTGGGGATTACCTTTTATACTCAGTGAGACAATTCACAACCTTGCCTTGCTTTTTCTTTTTGCTTGTACAGAGCTTCAAGGTTAGGTAGATAAGACCATTTAAAGGCCTCATTAGGGCTTGTTGGAGCATGTACATGTCCCTTTTCACATGCATGGTCTTCTAGATTCCCAGGAATGTTGGAGACCACTATGAAGCGGCTCTGAGCAGGATTTAAAATTAACTAATTGGCTTTCTGTTTATCTGTGAGCCTGCCCCAGGCCTAGGCCCCTTGCCTGGCGATGGGAGCTGATTCATAGTAAATGAACCTCTATGAATCACTGCTCCTGACTGAGGTCTGTAGTGGCCAGTGAGGCCAGAGATACCTCAAAGGGCAAGATAAAGCCATCACTGCTGATGGCCTGGCTCACACCCAATTAAATAGAGGCTGCAGTTGCAGACATTGCACACCTGCAAGTGTCTCACTCCCACCATAAATGTCATCATGGAGATAAGATAGTTCTCCTAAAATTGGCACAATTCACTACATGGAGAAGTCCTTGAAATGACTCCCAAGGTCCTGCTCATTCCCCTGCTTTCCTCGGAATCCTCTTTGTTTATTATGAAAAATAAATACAGGCAGCTGAGAGAGGCTCTTTGTCTTAGCCTTCATGATAGCTGCAGAGTCAAGAACTCTGCAAGGGCTTTGATCCTCCTGGAGCCCTAAAATCATACCATTTGTCTCATTTATTTAAACCTTCGCCGTACACTCGTTTGGAAGATTGGGGATCTAGGCTTGGTTCCCAATACAGGAATATGTTGGAGCTTTGCTTGTCATTCTCCAGTCTTTCTTATTAGGCTTCTAGGGCAGCCCACTGTTTGCTCAGTTGTCTACTCCCCCAGGCAGCAGCACGTAAAATAATTTACCTGTACATACAGTATTTTTGAAAAATGCCTCTTAGTTAGTGGCTTTAACACTGGGGTTAGGTTAGACAAAATCTGAGCTTTTGGAGCCACCAGAGGGGTAAAAACAATTAATATTCCGTGAGGTCTCTTATGCAACCTGTGATCCTGATACCAGGAATATAGGGTATTTTCAAGCATATTACTTGAAAAAACTGAGGAGTATGGAATGAAACTATGGTAACTTAGAATGCCACAAAGATGGCTGTTCTTAAACATCCAGCATATTTTCTTGAGTAAGTACTTCTGAGTTGCTACCAGCCTTTGGTTAGTTTCCAGAGATCTGAGAAAGTTGATTCTGAGTTTGGCCAGTTTTTGAATTTGCTTATAGTGAATAGTGGAACTCTTCCCCTTTTTCCCTTATTGTGATATTAATAGTTATTCACTTCAGGATAAATGTTATAGGACATGAGTACCCATCATTTTGGTCTGCCTGGACTGCAGGGACGAACAACTGCCATGGGACCCATTTAAAAAAAAAAAAAAATATATATATATGTAATGTAGTTAATGCATAGAAGATTTAAGTTTTCCTTTTTTATATTTTAATTAAATTATTTTATGAAACAACAACACAAGCCCCATTTTTTTCCAAATCCATTTTATTTCAAGGAGAAAAAGGAAAAAAAAAAGAAAAAAACACTAAAAATTTCAAAACATGTCAATCAAGGGGCAACAATGGTACATACATTGTGCATTGTCATTCCCAAATCATTCACCCTGAGCACAAGACATCTGCATTCAATTGTCTGAACAATACCAGCACAAATCCTCTTCAGTGAACTCAGAGAAATCAATAGTATAACTATCTTAACTATTTAATATACATATATACACATATACCTATGTTGTTTCAGCTTCTCACACTAAAGACAATATGATGTTTACACACGTGTCTCTTATTTAGTTCACTAATGAGTATGGTCTCAAGTTGCATCCATTTACCTATAAAAGTATCCAGTTTATCCTTCTTTATGGCTAAGTAGTACTCCATTGCACAAAAAATACCAAATCTGTTCTACCCATTTCTCAGTTGATGGGCATTTAGGTTGTTTCCAAGATCTGGCTATTACAAATTGTGCTGCCATAAACATGGGTGCACGTATATAGCTGTGGTATGATGTTTTTAATTCTTTTGGGAAGATACCCAGAAGAATAGCTGGGTCGAAAGGGACCTCTAGTCCTAGCTTTTTGAGGACTCTCTACACTGATTTCCACAGTGGTTGCACCAGTTTGCATTCCCACCAACACAGGAGAAGGGTTCCTTTTTCCCCACGGCGCCTCCAGCATTTCTTATTGCTTAATTTCTTGAAACTATCTATTCTTTCTTGGGCGAGGTGGAATCTCAAGTGTTGTTTTAATTTACGAGCCCCAATTTAATAATTAAATAAGAAACTTACATGTCTGATTCATAATCCCTGCCTTCGAATGTGGATAGGTTCAAATAGCATCATCCCTAATCTCCGTTTTACGCTCCCAAGTAGGCAAGAGCGTGTCAAAAAGAAACTGTCAAGCTGTGGACAGTAACCAGCTGAGACTGCAAACTTTGTTGTGGATTTGGAGTGTGACCCCCGCCCCCCACCGATGCAGGTTCCACATTTTAGACTGGAGAGGATGTTTTAAAAGACTTAGGGCTTGGGGCTTGCTGTGCAGCTGTATGGAAAGACAGGGGTGTAAGACTCCTCTTACGAAGGAAGGGACGTGTCCACCAGGGCTGAGGCGCTGTGCAGGGCCCCGGAAATGACAGATCCTGGGGAAAGGAGGAAAGATGCCGGCCGGGTCCCCCTCCAGCCCTCGGCTCCGCGGGTTTGTGGAGTGCAAGGCGGGCTCCAGGAGGATCAGCGCTCTCGCGGGCGTGGCGCGGCCACAGCAGCTCCCAGGGAATCTAGAAGGCGACTAAGTGAGCGCACAAGCAGACGTCCAGGGGACTTCTCAGGTCTACGAGACGATGGAGGTGCAGACGCCCCTCCCGAGCCCTCGTACTCACTACAATCCCAAGCCGAGTCCCGCCGGAAGCTGGCACGGGGTCTCCTCCACCGCGATGCTGGACCCGGCGTGACCCGGAACCGCTCCTCCCGACCCGGAAGCAGAGCCGCGCGGCTGAGGCGCCTCCGTGGAGCCACCGCCCCCTTGTAGCTCGGCGGCCGAGTCGGCGCCCGGACGGTGGTGGCTTCGGGTTGCCCCGATGATTCCAGGCTGGCGGCGGCGGCGGCAGCGGCGGAGGGAGGATGACAGCTCCCCGGGAGCGCAGTGCCGACCTGGCTCGCTTCTACACTGTCACCGAGCCCCGGCGACACCCGAAGGGCTACACTGTGTATAAGGTCACCGCCCGGGTGAGTGGTGGTGTCGGGCTGGGGACGAAGCCGGGATCGGGACCAGAGGGCGGGGCTGCGGATGCTGGGACGGGGGGACCCGGCTCGGAGCCGGGAGTGGGGCGGGCGCGCCTCGCGGCGGGACACGCGTGGGACACGAGCAGGGCAGCGGCAGTGGCCGCACGCGGGGTTCCCGGCTCCGCTGGAGCTGGTCGCGCTGCAGCTCCCCATTCAGGTTTTCAATTGATGACTCAGCCTCTGCCCCACTTGGACTTTCTCTTGCAAGGAAATTTGCAGAAGTGGTTTTGCTTGCACTGGAGGAATAATGCACACTTTAAAAAATTAACTTATTTATTGTTTGGCTTATGTAATAGAAGGCGTTTCTTTTATTTCAGCGTCAGGTTTTCTTGGAGGCTCATACATTCTTGAGAAAGATATCAGTGCTAGGCCTGCAATCTGGGACCTGTATATCTGGGCTGTGTGTCTTTGCCTAGAGCTTTTCATGATTTGCAGTAGGAGACTATTAAGATGGACTGAGGGTGCATTACGTGAGGGGACATTTAAAAGTTGTGAGGCTGCTTTGCATGAACGGATCCAAATTTTGGGACTACTTTTTGGTTTATGCTTGCTCATCTTGAGTTGTAGAATCTGCATTTCCTAGAAAACTAAAAATAATAGCATCAAATAAGTCTTTACGTATGTAATGAATATTGCCGAACATTTTGTACACATCGCCCAATTTCTCATTTTAATGATGAGGAAATTGAGTTTCAAGGAAATTTAGTAACTTGCCCAACTTTGCATCGCTCAGCAATAGCGGATGTGAGGTTTAGAACCAGCTCCGCCTAACTCCGAGATACAGAATATGTTACAAATGTTAGCATTATTCATTTTTAAAGAAGAGAGATACTGATTAAATAATAACACTCCAGTATACCTTTGGAAAATGTCGCTATTCCTGTGTAATAGAGAGCTGAGGAAGTAAACTTTGAGAAAAGCCTTAAAGGTTAAGCAGATTTGAGTAAGAAAAGTGTGGGCCCTAGGAGTGGCACTTAGTATATGGAAATGGTACACAGACAGATGAGATGGTACCATCAGCGTATTTGTTTAAGAATAAGACGACCAGTTCTGTTTATTGCAGATCGCTTCTCTGAGAATAGAATTTTGCTGCTCCCTGTTTTCAAGTAAGGTGCCACGTAGGTGGAGTGTTAGTCTCAAGTTGTGTATGAAATTTTATGACATTATGGGATCCTTATTAAACCCTCTTGAAACCTTTTTGATCAACGAGACCTTCATAAATACAAACATCTGTGTCTAGCAGGTTTATGGGATAAGAAGAAGGGTTCAACAGACATGATGTTCCTCTTACCGTCACCCTGTTTGTTTCTTATTGTAACACTTAGCAAAATCATATTAATCTGCTAGCATGTTGGTGTCTCTTAGTAGATTTAGAGTAGATCTCTATCACTGTGATAGTTTTTCTCATCCACTGAGGCAAGCACAGGGTGCATGGTGCCTAAAAGCATTGTTGAGAGTTAGCCTTTCCTTTCTAGACAGAGTACCCAATGACTTTAGTTGCAGGCACTAAGCACGCTGAAGGATGCAAGCTGAATAGAGCATGGAACTTGCTTTCAGGGATACTCAGGACAGGACAGACTTTCCAATACTTAAATAAGTATAAAAGTACAGGAAACTGTTAAGTGTCACCAGACACTACAGACACTACAGAGGAGAGCTGTGGAAATTCAGAAGACAGACTGCTTCTGGCTCAAGGAGTCAGGGAATGTGTACCAGGTAAGACAGGTGGTGGAAGATGGGACGTATCCAGAAAGAGAGAAGCACTGAAGGTAGAAGCACTGTAGGTAGAAGGTATCATACTCTGTGTACGGAGCATTGAGTATGGAAATTATTTGTATTTTTTCTTTACAGAAGGAAAGGCTAACCAAATTCAGCTCTTAAATATCTTAAGCTGTGAGCTATTTATTGAACTAATTTTTATGTCAGGATAAATTAGAAGATGAAGTAGCACATTGCCCTGGAAATAACCAAATGCATATGATATAGATGCTAAATATTGTGTGGTTATTTGAACTTGAAAATTGCTCACACTACCTTTTTTCCCCTATAAATGTTTATGTCCTCATTTATTGCTTGTTATAGATTTTTATTTTATTTTATTTTATTTTTTTATTTAAGAGAAAAAAGGCACACACACACAAAAAACAAAAAGCAAAAGAGACAAACAAACAACAACAAATCCAATACAAATAACAGTATAGGTTTACAAAACAAGATATTAGGAATTTGACAAAGGTTGTAATATTGCATGCCATCACCTTCAAAAGGGTTGTTTAGATTAACAGATATATACATGTAAGATTTATCTAATCATATGTGTATTAACTGATCTTTTCCAATAACTAATACATTTAGTAGTATGGTCATTTTAGCCGTCATATATATATATATATATATATATATATATACACATACACACACACACACACACAAATTTATGTCTTTTTTCTTTTCCCTTCCTTCTTTCCTCCTTTCCCCATCCCAATTATTTTTCCTCTCTGAGCAGTTTCTTACCCTTACACAGTATTTATTGTAGATTTTGGATCATATGTACTTTTTCAGTTTTTTACACTAGGGAGATAATACGTTATTTACACATGAGTTTGATTTATTTCACTTGTAAGTATGGTCTCAAGTCATGTCCATTTACTTATAAAAGTCTTGATGCAGTGTTTCTTGATAGCTGAGTAGTACTCCATTGTATAAAAATACCACATCTTTTTTATCCATTCCTTGATTGATGGGCACTGGGGTTGTTTCCAGCTATTACAAATTGTGTTGCTGTAAACATGGGTGCACATATATCACTCTGGTATGATGTTTTCAATTCTTCTGGGAAAATGCCCAGAAGTGGGATAGCTAGGTTGAATGCGATCTCTAATCCTAGCTCCTTGAGGAATCTCCACACTGACTTCCACAGTGGTTGCACCAGCATACACTCCCACCAGCAGTAGAGAAGAGTTCCTTTTTCCCCACAGCTCCTCCAGCATTTGTTACTGGTTGATTTCTTGATCTTGGCCATTCTTTCTGGAGTGAGATGGAATCTCAACGTTGTTTTAATTTGCATTTTCCAAATGACCATTGATGTTGAACATTTTTTCATATATTTATTTGCCATTTCTGTTTCTTCATCTGAGAAGTGTGTATTCATCTCAGATGCCCCTTTTTGGATTGGGTCCTTGCATTTTGGGGGCCTGATTTTTTTAATTCTTTGTATGTTTTAGATAGAAGTCCTTTGACTGAGGGACAGTTGGCTAAGGTATTTCCCCAATTTGTGGGTTTTCTTTTCACTCTGTTGTCGATTTCCTTTGACATACAAAAACCTTTTCATAAGACGAGATCCCAGTTGTTGATTCTGGGAAGTATTTCCCGTGCAGTTTGATTTTTGTTCATGAACTCTCTGCCTACTCTTATGTCTTCAAGATTTTTACCTACAACTGGTTGTGGTGGTGCATGCCTTTAATCCCAGAATTTGGGAGGCTGAGGCAGGAGGATCGTTGTGAGTTGAAGACCAGCCTGGGCTACAAAGTGAGTTCAAGGCTGGCGTGAACTACATAGTGAGACCCTGTCTTAAAATATAGGGGTGGGGATTTATCGCAGCAACCTAAGCGCCTCTCTGGCAGGCATGAGGTTGTGAGTTTAATCTCTGGTACAACAACAACAATAACAACAACAACAAAAAGATTTTTATCTATTATGTCTTCTAGCAGATTTAGTGTCTCTGTTTTACTATTCAGATCTTTGATCCATTTTGACTTTAGTTTAGTTCATGGTGATAGACATGGATCTAGTTTTAGTTTTCAGCATATGGAAAGCCAGTCTTTCCAGCACCACTTATTAAAGAGGTTATCTTTCTTCCAGTGAACATGTTTGACCCCTTTGTCAAAGATGAGGTGGCTGAGTGTGTTTGTAGTTGTGACCATATCTTCTGATCTATTCCATTGATCTTCAGGTCTGTTTTTATTCCAGTACCATGCTGATTTTATCGCAGTAGCTTTGTAATATAATTTCAAGTCAGGGATTGTGATGCCTCCTGCTGTACCTTTGTTGTCCAGAATTGCCTTTGCTATTCTAGGTCTCTTCTGGTTCCAGATGAATTTTAGGGATGATTTCTCTAGCTCTGTGAGGTCCGTAAGTGGTATTTTGATTGGGATTGCATTAAATCTGTATAACAATTTTGGGAGAATGGCCACTTTCACAATGTTTGTTCTTCCTATCCATAAACAAGGATTATCTTTCCTTTCTCTGAAATCCTCTTCGATTTCCTTTTCAGAATAATGTAATTTTCACTGTATAGATCTTTTACTTCCTTTGTTAGATTGATTCTTAAGTATTTCATTTTTTTGGATGCTCTAGTGAAGGGTGTGGTTTCCCTTATTTCTCTCTCAGTGAGTTTGTTGTTTGTGTATGAGACTGCTATTGATTTTTGAGTGTTGACCTTGTATCTAGCAACATTACTGAATTTGGTTATTGCATCTAGAAGTCTTCCAGTGGATTTTTGGGAGTCTTCTATCATGTTATCTGCAAATGATCAAATAATGATAACTTAACTTCTTTTTTTTTTTTCCCCAGCACTGGGGATTGAACTCACAACCTCACGCCTGCCAGGGCAGGCACTTAAGCCACTGAGCCAAACTCCCAGTCCTGGTTTTTAGAGGCAGGGTTGCACTATGTAGCTCAGGCCGGCCTTGCGCTCGTGTTGTAGCCCAAGCTGGCCTCGAACTCACAGCGTTCCTCCTACCACAGCCTCCCGAGTGCTGGGAGATAACTTAACTTCTTCCTTTCCTATTCTTATTACTTTTATTTCTCTCTTGTCTAATTGCTCTGGCTAATGCTTCCAGAACTGTATTGAACAGGAGTGGTGACAGTGGACATCCTTGTCCTGTTCCTGATTTTAGGTTGAAAGTTTTCAGTTTTTGTCCATTTAGTAAGATTTTGGCTGTTGGTTTATGATGCATGGCTTTTATCAGGTTGCAGTAGAGATCATCTATTCCAATTTTCTGTTGGGTTTTTGTCATGAATTAGTGTTGGATTTTGTCCAAAGCTTTTTCTGCATCTATTGAGATGATCATGTGATTCTTGTCCTTGGCTCTGTTGATATGGTGTATTACGTTTATTGATTTGCGTATGTTGAACCATCCCTGCATTCCTGGGATGAATCCCACTTGATCATGGTGTGTAATCTTCCTAGTGACTTGTTGCATTGTATTTGCCAGTATTTTGTTGAGAATTTTTGCGTCAATGTTCATTAGGGAGATTGGCCTGTAGTTCTCTTTTTTGGTTGAGTCTTTCTCTGGTTTTGGTATTAGGGTAATACTTGCTTCCAGGAGTGAGTTAGGGAGACTTGCTTCCCTTTCAGTTTCACTGAAGAAACTGAGGAGCATTGGCATTAAGTCTTCCCTAAGTTTCTTGTAGAATTCAGCAGTGAATCCATCAGGACCTGGGCTTTTCTTTGTTGGTAAGATTCTAAGTACATTTCCATTTGATTAACTGAAATTGGGTTATTCAGCAGATTTGTATCTTCTTGATTCAGCTTTGGTAATTCATATGTTTCTAGGAATCTGTCCATTTCTTCTGTGTTATCAAATCTATGGGAGTAAAGGTTATCAAAGTAAATATTGATGATCTTCTGTATTTCCATGGGGTCTGTAGTGGTTTCACCCTTTTGATTACTTACTGCATGGATTTGAGTTTTTTGTTTCCTCTTTTTGATAAGGTTGTCTGGGCATTTATCAATTTTATTTATTCTTTCAAAGAAGCAACTCTTCAATTTGTTAATTCTTTGTATCTTTTTTTAGTTTCAATTGCATTAATTTCTGCTCTGATCTTTATAATTTCCTCCCTTCTTTAGGCTTTGTGCTTGACTTGCTCTTCTTTTTCTAGAAGTTTGAGGTGCAGCATTAGGTGGTTTATGTGTGTTCTGTCCATTTTTCTGATGTGGGAGCTTAGTGCTATCAATTTCCCTCTGAGGACTGCTTTCATTGTATCCCACAGGTTCCAGTAATTTGTATTTGCATTTTCGTTCAATTGTGGATATTGTTTAATCTTTAATTTTTTCTGTGACCCATTGATTATTTAGGAGTGTGTTATTTAATTTCCATGTGTTTATGGGGTTCTCATGGTTTTTTTGTCATTAATTTCCAGTTTTATTGAGCTATGGTCAGATACTATGCATGGAATGATTTCAATTTCCTTGCATTTACTTAATCATGTTTTGTCAGCTGGCATATGATCTGTTTTGGAGAATTACCCATGTACAACTGAGAAGAATGATGTGTATTCTGGTTTTGTTGGGTGGAACACTCAATACACATCTACTAGGTCCATTTATTCACAAGTTTGTTTCAGTTCTGTTATTTCTTTGCTGATTTTTTTGCTTGATCTGTCTCTTTGTGACAGTGGGGTGTTAAGGGCCCCCATTATAACTATATTGTTGTTTATTTGGTTTTTCATGTCTGTTAGGATTTGTCTTACATAGTTGGGTGCTCTCATATTTGGTGCATATATATTTATGATCATAATCTCTTTTTGAAGTTTTTCCCTAATAAGTATGTAGTGACCTTTATCTCTTTTGATCATTCTTGGTTTGAAGTTCACATTTTCTGCAAACAAAATAGCTACCCATGCTGTTTTCTGGGTTCCTGTTGCATGGAGTATTGTTTTTTGTTTTCCATCCCTTGATTTTTAGTCTGTGAATTTCCTTTTGAGTTATACGTGTTTCTTGTACACAGCATATTGTGGGTTTTGTTTCTTAACCCACTCTGCTAGTTTGTTTCTTTTTATTGGTGAATTGAGACCATTTCCATTGATTGATATAACTGATATGTACTGATTTATCCCTGTCATGTTATCTTTCTGTTGTTGGTTTTCTCCTTTTTCTGTTTGATTGTTTGCCCTGCTTTGTGGTTTCCTTCTGCGGTTGTTCTTGGAATTGTAGCTATCTTTGTCTCTCTAGAGTGTCTTTCAGTAGTGTTTGTAGTGTCGGTTTGGTGGCTATGAATTTCTGCAGTTGTTCTTTGTCGTGGAAGTATCTTATTTCTCCATCAATTTTTAGAGATAGTTTTGCAGGATACATCATTCTGGGTTGAAAGTTGTTTTCTTTCAGGATTTGAAATACTTCACTCCAATTTCTTCTTGACTTGAACGTTTGTGATGAGAAGTCTTCTGTGATTCTGATAAGCTTTCCTTTGTAGGTTATCTGTTTCTTTTCTCTGACAGCTTTTAGTATTGTGTTCTTGTGCTGAATTTCTGATATCCTAGTTACTATATGTCTGGATGAAGATTTGTTTTGGTTATGGTTAATTGGAGTTCTGTATGCCTCACTTATTTGCATATCAGATTCTCTTTCCATGTTTGGAAAATTTTCTGCTGTTATTTCTGCAAATAGTCTTTGCAGGTCATTCTTATTGACCCCTGCTTTTTCGTTAACACCTATCAACATTGTATTGTTTCTCTTTGCATCATCTTTCAGCTGTTGAATTGTTGTTTCCTGGTTCCTTGTTATTTTTAAGCGATCTTTTCTTTCATGATCATAAGCTTCCATGCTGTCTTCAAGGTCTGAGAGTTTATCTTCAGCTTCATTCAAGTGGTTTTGCCAACTTTCAGTGGAGTTTTTAATTTCCTGAATATCCCTTTGAATCATGTATTCCAATTCTGTCTTATATTGTTCAAAGTTTCTATCATTTTTTATGTACTTTTATTTTTTTTATCTTGATCTTCTTTAGATACACATAGCATTTCTTTCATAATGTTTGTCATTTCATTTTATATCTGAGAGATTATTCCTGATCTGATTTCCTCTGTAGCTTCATGGAGTTGTTTCCTTACTTCAGTTGCTATCATTTCAGAAAGTTCAGTTATGTGATTTCCAGTGTCTTCCATTTTAGAGTCTCTTGTGTTTGTTCTTGGTGGCCTGGAGGACTGAGACTGCATCTTGCTGTTTCTTTTTGTCATTTTCCTCTGGGACCTGTGTGGCTGTCCAGGTAGGTTCCCGATGGATTGCAGTGGAATGCTGTGCTGTGTAGAACTTCAGTCCTCCAATATCCCCGTGGCTAGCTGGTGCACATCCCAAAACTCTGGCACCAGTGTGTTGTGCTCTATGGCCTGTGAGCCTGGCTGTGTGTTCCCCTGATACACTTCGTTGGGTTGCTGGGCTGGGCAAAGCTTGTATCCTCCCTGCAGATGGCAGGGGCACACCCCTGGAGTGTGTTGCTGGTGCCTAGAACCTGGTTGAGTGAAGTTTCAAATCTCTGTAACCTCAGGTGCCTAGGAGAGACACACCCCACCAGGGAGTGATGCTGGGGCCTTGTGCCTGCCTGGGTGGAGTTCAGAGCCTCCAGGCCCCAGAGTGTGGCACTACTGGGACCTTGTGTCTGGTTGTGAGGAGTTCAGAGCCTCTGGAGTGCGGGGCTAGCCAGGGCGTGGCCCTGGTTTATGGTGTGGGCTGGGTGGAGTTTGGAACCTCTGGAATCTGCCACATGGCTAGCTGATCTGCACCCTTGAACTATGGAGTTGGGGCCTTATGCTCTGATGGGCAAGTTACACATTTTTTAAAAAAATGTAAATAAAACTTGAGGGTCAACATAGAGATTTACTTCAAAAATAACTGTTCTTGAGAAGATAACTAAGACTGCTTTCTGGGAACCTGCACAACCGGCGTGGACCCCAGGAAGAGAAAGAAATGGGCCTCTTGGGAGCCCGCCCCGCTGGGCCTGAGTGCCTCCAACCAGAAGACAACTAAGACTGCCTTCTGGGCCTGTGCGACTGGTGTGGACCTCAGGAAGAGAAACATGCGTGCCCCCCACCCCTCCATACGCCTACAGGCATGTGGGCTAAGAATCAAGGACAAAGCTCTGCACCCCCCTCCTCTAAGGCAACCTGCTGGTTTGGAGGTCTGGCTAAATTGATAGCAACTAAGGTACATAAAACAACTAAATGCTAGTATTGTTTTGTTCATTTTTCAGGCCTGGGTCTGGCAGCCTGAGCATCTCTTTGGAAGATGACAGTACGCAATGTAGCAAAAATGGGGAATTCTCTTCTGTCTTATCTTTGAGGCCCAATATTGTTCTCATTGTTTTGCTTTATTCTGATTAATGTTTTTTTTTGGCCTTATTTTATACTCTGTTTTTATTGGTATTATTATGGTTTTTTTGGTTTGATTTTACTATACCTGTTGGAATGGTCAACTATTCTGAAAATAACAAGATATACTATAGTAGCTATTGTTTTCATAGTATCTTTCTTTGAAGTTCTGTACCAGTTCTAGTGCTTTGTTTTGACTGACTTTGTTCTGTTATGTTTTGTTGGATTTCACTATCTTTAAAATAAAAAAAATTAAAAAATAAAAATAACTTCCTATTATTATAAAACAAGTAAAATATTATGTTTTAAGACTTAAGGAGAAAAACATCTTTGCTCAGGAGAATTAATGAGGTAAGCATTACTCCCCTGAGAATTTTAAGAGGTGAAAATGAGGAGTGTTTTCTGTATGTTTCCTACTACTGATTTAATTCTAGCATTAAGGAGCAATTTTTATGCTCTTACTCAGGACCTTTGCAGTGTTATTTTTATAGGAGTAGAATTAGAATCATTGGAAGTACCAGTATGAAATGTTAGGTAGCATAAAAACTCACCTTCTTAAATCACCTTTGTACTTTTTTGTGTGTGTGTGTGTGTGTGTGTAATTTTTTGAAACCTGGAGGCTTAGGTAACTTTGTGACTATTTACAGGCATGTTAATAGGTTCCTGGTTGCTTCTTAATTTTTATCTAGAATAAGTCTTAACTCAGAACTGGAAACCTCTTATGTAAATTTTCTTTGATATATTAGTTGAAGGGGACAAAGATATAAAATAATTGTGTTTTTGGTTGTTTCATCATGCTAAGTTTGCAAAATTCACAGACTGTAATAAGCCTTTCTCAATAATGTTATGTGAATGTTTAATTCTTGCCTGTATTTTTCTTATGAATATGGAAAAACAAAAGGTATGCTTTTGTTCTTAAAAGACGGTGCTTGCTGCCTTGCGACTTATGTATATTGGGACATAATTTATACAGTGAAGTTCACTGATTTTAAGTGTAGAGTTTGGTGAGTTTTAACAAGTATGTGTAGTTGTGTAACTTCTACCACAGCATCACTGCATGTGTATCCGCTTGCTCCTTTGTAATCAATCTCCTTTCCCACCCCGATTCTAGGTAACAGTGGTTTGCTTTCTGTCACTGTAGAGTAGGTTGCATTTTCTAGAGTTTTGTAGGAAAGGAATTGTACAGTATGCACTCTTTTTTTGGTTTGGTTCATCGATTTAGCAGAATTATTTGAGAGTCATCCATTTTATGTGTTTTCATTCTCTTGTTGTTGGCTAGTGTTTACATTTTATGGTTATCTTACACATTTTCCATTGATGGACACTTGGGTTGTTTCTACTTTTTGGCTATTATGAACAGTTATTTATATTCAGGTCTTCATGTAGCCATTTGGTTTAATTTTTCTTGCTGCCTCTTTACCTTGTTTACTGTGGCTTTGTACTAGATCTTGAAATCAGGTAGTTTAAGTACTCTTCCTTTTCAAAATTTGTCTTTGGCTAGTCTTTTCACATGAAATTTGGAATCAGCTTGTCAAGTTCTGAAAAAATTACTGCTGTGATTTTGATTGGGATTACATAAAAAATGTAGATTAATTACAGAAGTATTGCTGTTTTAACAATATCAAGTCTCTTGTCCTAGTAGCCCAGAGAGTGACTGCCATTATTTTTACCCCATCATTGATGTGGAAATTGAGGCATAGAGGAGGTCAGTAACTTGCTTAAGGTCACATAACAAGCAAGTGGTGTCCTCTGCATATGAACCCAGATCAACTGGTCACAGTCACAGAACTTTTAATCCTAGTGCTGGACTGCTGTATGCCTGTGTTATAAAACACATTTAATTAGGTGCCGTGCATATACACGAGGATACCTTTGTGTCTCCATGAGTGTCTGTGGTTTGACGCAAGTGGTGATGTATGGATAATACAATGACTATGATGATTTGCACAGAGGGGAGCAAGGGAATGCATGGTAGAAGTATGAGTTTGACTTGAAAATCCTTGAAAACTACCATTACCAAAACTTCATGTTGGAACACTGTTTGTGTTGTGTTGATGGTACCTACTTTCAATTCTTGACCATATTCTTGAGTGGTCTGCTTGTGCTTGAGAAAGAATTATTTGTAGGAATGTGCTTCCCCCATTTGTCTTTGTAATTCTAGCCCATTTCAAGTGTCAGCTGTGCTTTGTGTTCACTAGGTAGCCTTTTGAAGCATAGCTGTGTATCTTATATGTTCCTCCATCAAAGCTTTTATCGTAGTGTACCTGATTGACTCGTTTGCTGCTGGGAGACACAGTCTGTGTATTCTTGATACGTAGCACAGGTCCTGAATACACTAGAGATTTGAGAGAAGGCTGGAAAGAGGCAGCACTTTTACTTTTAAATATTATTTTTAAAATTGATATACAGTAATTCCTAGTACTGCAAAAAAATTAGCATACAGTAAAATTGAATTTTCGTTGTATAATTCCATGAATCTTAATACATGCATAGATAGCCTCCGTCACCACAATCTCCAAAATATCTTCCCTATGGTATCCCATTTTCTACACTCTTTCTCTGACTCCTTATCTTTTGAGACTGTCTTTTGCACTTTATTTTTTCTCTTTTGTTTGGTTTTATTTTTTAATTTTTTTATTTACAAATAATCTACATAAAAATCAATAGAATAGACAAGCAGGTTTGTCAAGGTCATGGTACAAGGTCACAAAGCTATATACAGAAGTCTAGTGTTGGCCTATATACAAGCAATGAGCAATTCAAAAGTAAAATTGTTAAGGCACAAGTTGCAGCATCACAAAAAAGCTTAAAGTAACATTACTGTATAAATTTACCAAAACTCATTCATTATCTGTATCCTAAAAACTTTAAAAACTGATCAAAAGTACTCAAGTACGACCTAAATAAGTCGAGAGAGACTGTGTATGTGAATTGGACAAATATCAAAACATTTATTCTCCCTAAACTTACCTATAGATTCACCTCAATATACTGTTTGGATTTTTTTTTTTTGTTATTGAATTTTGGGAGTTCTTTATGCTCTGGATATAATTTTTTTATTTGATCTGTCCTTTAGAAATATTTTTTCTTACCTTTTCTTTCTTGTAACTGTGTCTTCTGCAAAGCAAAGGTTTTAATTTTGTAAAGACCAGTTAATCAGTTTTTTCTTTTATGGAGCACACTTTTAGGGTCATGCCTAAAAATTTTATACTTAGCACTAGATTGCAGATATTTTCTCTAAAGTTTTCTTCTAGTAGTCTTATTGCCTTACATTTTATATTTAGCTCTATGATCTCTTGTGAATTTACTTTTGTAAAAGGAGTGAAGTTTATAAGTTTCATTTTTTTGTATATGGATATCCAGTTGTAACAAAATACCGTCCATTTCCTTTCTTCATTGAATTAGTTTTGTACCTTTGTAAAAATCAGTTGTCAACATATATGTGGTTCTGTTTCTGGATTTTCTGTTTTGTTCCATACCACACTGTCTTGATGAGTAGTTGTATACTGAGTGTTAAAATTAGGTAGTATGATTTCTCCAAATTTATCCTTTTTCAAAATTGGCTTGATAATTCTAGTTGTTTTTCCACATAAATTTTAGAATCAGTGTCAGTATGTAAAACAAATTCTGATAGGATTTTGTTTAGGAGTATGTTAAGTTTATGGATTAAATTCAGGGAGAAGTGACACTTTCACTGTGTAAATCTTCAAATTGATGAATGCAGTGTTTATTGATACTTACTAGGTGTTCTTTGATTTACTTCCATCAGCATTTTGTAATTTTCAGCCTACAGATCCTATACATGTTTTATTAAAATTATTCCTTAGTATTTCATCTTTTCATAATTATTATAAGTAGTGTTTTTTCTTTCTTTTGCTAGCATATAGAAATTTAGCCCATTTTTGTGTTGACTGTATATCCTGAGATGTTTCTAAACTAGGAGTTTTTGATAGAGTTCTTATGTTTTTTTCACATGGACAGTCTATGTTGTTTGCCAAAGGGCATAGCTGTATTTCTTTCTTTGAATATGTTTGCCTTTTTTTCCTTTTTTTTTTTTTTGGTCTTTTTGAGACATGATTTCACTCTGCGGTTCAGGCTCTCCTTGACCTCACTTTGTAGCCCAGGCTGGCCTGGAACTTGCAGCAATCCTCCTGGCTCAGTCTCCCAAGTGCTGGAATTATGGGCATGTGCCACTATGCCAGTCTTTATTTGCTTGGTTACACTGGCTAGAATGTCTAGCATGGTGTTTAGCAGGAATGTTTATGAGCGTGGGTATTCTTGCTTTATTCTCGCATTTACGAGTAAATGCATTCAGTCTTTTTTAATTTGTTCTGATGGTCTCTGTATAGAGTTTTTATACATGGAAGGACACGTTTAAATTTTTAGCTTTGTTAGCTTTTAATTTTGAATGTTATATATATATTCATACACATTTCCGTAATTGTCATTTTAGAGGAAATAGAAGAAGCTACTAAATTTTAAATTCTTAATCTCTTTCATTATTGCAAATGCTCAATGTTAAAGCAGCGGGAATTAATTTTTAATTAATTAGTTAAGTCTTTGAAGATTTCTTGAAGAAATACTTGATTTGGCATAATTTGGAGACAGTTTTAATAGAATAGTTATGAGGATAGAGAGGGTGATCAGTGTGATATAAAGTTTATCTGTGCTTAAAAATTTTGAAAAATGAGTCTCAAGTTTTTCCCCCTAGAATCTAGTTTTATTCTACTCTTCTTTTGTTTTTGACTATTAAAATTGCTTGATATAAAACTCACATACCAAAACATTTGTAAATGGATTTTAAAATGTAAATGATTCTTGGTTTTATCTTGCATGTTGATGTCTTGTATATGTAGATATTAAGATTTTATTTATTTTAAATTTTGTTTTAAAGAGAAAAAATAAAATTTCAAAACAGGATAATGGGAGAGTAACAATGATTAATACATTACATTTTGTTATCTTTAAATTAGTTACTCAGAGTAAAAGATACAGTCATTTAATTGTCCAAGCAATATTAGCACAAACCTCTCTTTTCAATGGACTAAGAGAAATTAGTAGTATAACTATCTTAACTATCTTGCCTCTGTCTATGCTTTTTGCTTTTGCCTTCCTTTTTAAACTGCCAACTTTCTTTAAAATTCAGGATTTTACTTTTTTCGAAGCTTGATTGGAAAATAGTTTAGGGTGATGATGCAGTTGGTAAAATTTGATGTGAAAAAAACTTTATTATCTAGAGGTAAGGTGCTGCTTTTTATTCATTTGAGATTTTTAATAATTTAGAGAGCTGCAATTCCTTGTTACCTCAGTCAGTTTGAGCAGATGTAGTATGACACCATAAACTGGGTAGCATTAACAGCAGCCACTTATTGATCACAGTTCTGGGGTGGAGAGTCCAGGACGCAGTGGCAGCAGATCAAGTTTCTGGTGAGGGTTCACCTCTTGATTTGCACATGGCTGCCTTCTTGCTTTATCTTCCCATGGCTGAGAGATCATTTGTCTTTTTCTTACAAGGATACTAATCTCTGATTACTTCCAAAAGGGTTTAATTCCAGATACTGGGACATGGGAAGTAGAACTTCAACACAGTAGTTTTTGGGGGACACAAACATTCAATTGATAGTACTTACTTTCCACCTGTTTTCATTAAAACGCATTAGAAAGTTGCATGTATAAAATTTGTCCTATTGACCTTTCTATCCCACATAGGACTAAAAGATTTTTAAAATGTATAGATATGGGTCTGGGAATTTAACTCAGTGGTGCAGTGCCTGCTTGGCAAGTGCGAGGTCCTGAGTTAGATTCCTGGTACAAAAAAAAAAAAAAAAAAAATGTGTAGGTGTGGTCTGTACAGCTGCTGCCTTTCGGGTCCAGACTAGCTGACTGGCAGGTAACAACCAGCCCATAGATTCCCGCCAACTAGTGACACCTGCAGCTCTGCAGGTAGCGTAGGGAGAGAGGAGCAGGTGATGGGCTGAGGGGAAGGTTGAGTACAGTAGGCAGACGATTGCCTTTGTGAGCTCAGTGCTTTGAGGGACCTATTCTTCCTGCTGGAGTTGTGATTTTTTTTTCTTTTAATGTGTGTTTGTGTGTGAGAAATGCAGGTTAAATAGTAAGCGTATTTATATGAAATTACAGGTTTTCTGAAGACTAAGGTCTGAATGTCAGGATTGCATATATCATATTGATGAATGTGCCGTTTAGTGTACCTGGTGACCCTGATGAGAAATGTTTAGTATACAGTGGCCTTACATTTTTGTATATCGTGTTATTCCTGACCTACATGTGAAAAGTGAAAAGAGTGGGCATGTCCCTCTTTTTTTATACTTATTTGTACCTTGGTATATTAATATTTAAATATTAATAATAAATACTTGATATTTAATATATATTACTTCATGACTTTGTCTTCTTTGCTTTGTTAGAACCCTAACCTAGCAGCCATCAAAAGACTCTAGTACCATAAGTTGCTCCCTGTGCATCTGGTTGAGCCAGCTGGGCTGCTTTTATGGGGTGGGGGGGAGTGGGGCAGACAGCAGTATCACTGGCAGTAGACACAGCCAGTTGCCTGTGCGGGTTGCCCTCAGGGACCACGGGAGCAGCAGACAGCCGTCTCCAAGGGATGTTCATGTCTCTGACCTTGAGCTGTTCCCAGTCTAGGCTCCACACAAATATATGCGGTGCCTTCAGCGAGTCCCAGGGCCTGGCGGCCAAGGTTCACATTGTTCATCTGCACCAGGCTATGGAACAAAGAGCTTGTGTTTCAGACTCTGTACAGGGCCAAGTTCAAATTCCCTGGAAGCCAAAAGATGTACATATCAAAGAACCAAGATTTATATGGAAGAATTTGAGGACTTGGTAGCTCTGAAACAGCTTGTTCCTAACTGCTCTGGGGTCCTATACATCCCTAATCTTGGTCCCTTGCTTACATAGCAGGCCCTGGCACTCCTGCGGGCTTACACTGTGCTGCCTCTATAATCATAGCCACCGATAAATCCTGCTTCCTGCCTGCCCTCCCCTCCCCCATCAGTGAAGCTCATAAATGTAGCTCACAGTATATGACCTGTGCGTTCCTAACTGGTTTCTGAAGGGGCTTATTTCGTAATCAATATAGTAATGAGAGTTGAATAATGAAAACTAGTGGCTGCTCTCTGGAGAGGAGATGATTCTTGCATGTGTCTAAGAGGGTGATTTTAAATCATTGTGAGAGTAATTAGCTAAAAGAGTTCTTTTTCTTTCCCCAGTGTTGTTGATTGAATTTAGGGTCTCACACCTGCTAGGCAAGTGCTCTACCACTGAGCTACATCCTCAACCCCCAAAAGGAGTATTTTTGACTGGATTTTTTATGAAATTTAGTAATATTTATTAAGAAATAGACAAAGTAAGTTGGCATTCTGGAAATAATATAAAGGACCTGATAACGTTGTGATCTATTGATTATTATTGGCCTGAGCTAGGCTCAGCCACCGCTGGATATTTTCTTTAAGGGTAGGCAGGAGAGTTGACTCAAGCTCGTTTTAGGGTTGCTGTGCCTTTGGTTTAGTACTGAACTGGCAGAAACAGAACAAAGCTTGCTCCAGACAGTCCATGGATGATGCCGGCTAGGGCCGCCGTTCAGCCCCACTCCTTCACAGATGCTTCTTCCTGCTCTGCCAGGGTACTGCTCCAGCTTCTCCTGTGGGAAAGACAGAGTGGATACACTTGGAGGCCTTAGGGGTGCTATGTGGGTACTAACATTTTAATCTCTAGGAGGGCCGATTTGGCTGTGTCTTAAAAAGAGCACCTGGGGTCACGGAGTTGTGAGATCCAGTCCTGCTGCAGTTACTGACTTGACTGTATGGTTATGGGCTTTGGTTGTCTCATTCTAGCACTTTGGATAGCTGTGAAATATTGTTTAAATTTTCTCCGCACAATAAGAGATAGTTACCCTCATTTTGAGTTTTCATTTGTTTTCTTACATTCGGAACTTAATGGTATGAACGAAGACAGATGGGCTGCAAAAAAAAATTGTTGTAGCATTTCCAACTGGGTTCTACATTTTAGTAGAAATTACATTTAATAAACAGTGATGATGATGTTGAATGGGTTAGATGACTTTTGAGAAATATCAGACAGTATATCTTCCTTGTAGAGATTTGCTAGGCATATTGCATATATTAAAGTCTTGAGGAATTATGCTGTAAAAATATTTCTTAAATAAAGGTAAACCAAAATGGATTATCGAGCCCCTCATTTGAGAGCATGGGTTTTAACAAATATTGGTAGCTCATGAGACATAGGTCATGGAGCAGTGTGTTAGGGTGATGCTTTTCAAGGTGACTTTGCAGTGAAATTCTTGATACCATGAGGCTGCTTCAGATAAGTGTAGTACTTTATTGAGCCACTGGAAATTAATGCTTGCAAGGGAAATGTGTGAAGTTTAAAAGGAATGCTGCTTTAAATGCCAGCTTTTGTGGAATTTGTTGGGTGAACTTTATGACTATTGCAGTTTACCCAAAGATAAATTATGGAATACTGACAAGCTAGTAAATTTACAGCATTTTTGTTATAGAATTATTATTTTGGTAATTACTAATATTGTTTTAAAACTTACACAAATTTCATTTGAGGGTTTAATGTTATTCATTGTCAGTAAGGTTGTATTCTTCCCTCAGATTTCTGATTGATATTCTTATTTTTCATTAATTTTTCAGTGACTCCAAAGAGAATTACAGGTAGAAAGAGTTGTTACTAATAGACACTTTCTGCTGTTGGATTCCCTTGCAGAGGATATAGTCTGAAAGTGTTTCCATGAGATTACATACATGGGCATACTGAATCCCTCATAGTGAGGTGCCGGCTGGTTGAACTTGGTAATGCGTTTGGGGAATATTTGTATTTCTATATGTGTGGTGTAGGGATACTGATTATGTTTTTATACACATGGCAGAAATGAGAGAATAAGTGAAATCTAATGGTGGTAGCGTTTTGTGGAAATAAGGATTTATTGCTGAAAATATCCCAGATAAGTGGAGGCTGTATCATACAGAGGAGAGAACACTAGACCAGGAGTCAGAAAATTGAGATTCTAATCCTAAATGTGAAGGCAGATCACTTCAGGCAGGTCTCTGCATTACCTTCTTTTCTTGGCTATAAAAGGGGTTCTCACAGTAACCATTCATACCCAACTCACAGGTTGTCGAGGGAATAAAATGGATCATTCATGCCGGAGCTTTGCAAATGTGAATGTACACAGTTACTCTTTCAGCACAGTGCTTTTTTTTTTCCTTGGTATGGGAGATCGAATTCAAAACCTCACACCTGCCAGGCAGGCACTTAGGCCACTGAGCTAAATCCCCTGCCCTATTTTTTGAGACAGGGTCTCACTATGCAGTTCAGGCTGGCCTTGAACTCACTTTGTAGCCCAGGCTGGTTTCGAACCTCACAATGATCCTCCTGCCTCGGCCTCCAGAGTGCTGGGATTAAAGGCGTGTGCCACTACACCCGACTCGGCACAGTGTTTTGAATAGAGTTAGGTAGCACAAATATAGATTATGATGTAATAAAACAGAGACTAAAAGCACAGTCTACGACTGATTCTTGGAGCACTCACAAGTGGTGAGGGAAGGAAGGAGAAAAAATGTGAAAAAGAGAGGCAAAAGCTCTCAGAGCAAAGAGGAGAATCCTTAAAGTGCAGTCCAGTACTTTCCAGCCATGACTTCCTTTGAGCATTTTTTGTTCTGTTGGGGAAAGAGATCATTAATACTTAACAAATAGCTCTTGATGTAATATTCTAAATGTATTTTCCTTTCCATTTGGGATGTATTTGGAGAGCAGAGAGTAATTCTTCTACTAAAACTAAAATTAGAGTGAAGAGCTACATCTAAATAGTTTAAGAATGTTTCAACTTTGATTTTCTGTAATTTTTGGAAATAAATATGTTACTTTAATTAGGAAAACTTGAAAAGTCCTATAGCACTTGTCAGTAAAGAGTTGATGTCATGGGAAGAGTCTAGATGAAATGCTTTTTAGGCTACTGCTTAAGAGACCTGAAAATAACTTGAGGAAACTCACCCAGCTTTCTTGGTCATTGTGTACCAGTGGGCCATGAGTTCCACGAGGCAGGGGTCACCACTGTAACCCCAGCACATAGCAGAGGTATTCAGAAGATGGCTGAGATGTCATCATCAGATTGGCTATTTTTGATAAGCCAGTTGTGGATATTGTGATAATTTGGTACCAATTGTGGATATTGATAGGGGGTGACTAATGACTTTTGCATGTGTAGAACATATATGGTTGATTTCCAAGAGTGGTATATGTGAAGAAAATCCAAAATGTGATCCTTCTAGTATGGATACCAAACTAAGAAATATTTTTTTCTGTCACAAAAAGATCATTTGCATATGTTAAGGAAGATTGTTTAAAATAGGAAGGTGCTTTAGTATATTTTTAAATGCAGGTTGTCTAATATAAATTAGGAAATGTAAGATACATCTGACTAAAGCTGGGCATGATCTTGTGTTGATTACTTTTGGTTGGTTGATTATTAGTGGATTGATTATCCATGACTTCTCTTCTGATTAGTACATTTTGAAAAAGTATAAAAAATTTATGTGAGGGAAAACTAGGTCATCTAATTCCATGACATATTAATTAAGTAAAATATGGCCAATTTCATTATATGAAAAGGTGTATGTGTGGGAGGAGCATGCTGGTGTTTGAAAGTAATAGTTAAAATGAAATACCTGAATAAGGTGCAGTTGTTAGTTATCTGCTGTCTAACGTGGTAGTCGTTAGTCACATGATCTACAGTTAAAATTCAGTTCGTTAGTTGGAATAGCTATTTCCAGGGCAGGAAATTACTGTTTGGAATTCTTAGGTGGGACATATCAGAATAGTTAAACTCTCATGCAGTTCTTTATATTACCATATTGATATTCACGACTGCCAGATGAGGGAGGTGTGGTATAGGCTCCATTTTATAGATGGGATCAAGCCTTAATTTCAGGAACATAATTTGAACCAAAATTTGCCTGAGCTTAAATCCGTTAATTTTGTTGTCATTTTGGACTTCAAGAATAACACTGAATTGATCTTACCCCAGTGCTTGGTACTGTATGGTGTTCTTGGCCATCAAAGACAATTTTTTCCTGCCCATTAGGCAGTCATGTTTAATGGGTTTATCTTTTGGCCTGGTTTTATGGGATACACCATTGTAACCTCAGGTTCGTTAATTTTACATTTACATAGTTGATATTATGTAATACAAATTTATATCATACAGTTACATATACTAATATATATATATATAGTGTGATATTTTCCCACTCTTCAATATTATTTTTTTCTTTTCTAAAGTCTTTTAAGTCAGTCCTTTCATGTGGTGTTGGAATTCTTGGCCTTTGTACTGAGAAAAGTTAAAGAATCTTCTCCTCTAGATGGACACACACACACACACACGTTTTAGGTACTGGGTATTGAACCAGGAACTTGCCTGTGGTAACACATACTCTACTACTGAGCTATACCCCCAGCCTTTGCTCAGGGAATATTGATAGGATTGTTTGTCTCTGAATGCTTGTATTTAAGTTATGTTATTGTTGTTTTCTTCATTATTAGGTGGCCAGTGATCACTTGTCACTGCTGGTGTGTTGAACATTGTGGCTACCTTTTTTTTTTTTGTCTTTTTGAGACCGGGTTTCACTATGCAGTTCAGGCTGGCCTTGAGTTCACTTTGTAACCCAGCCTGGCCTTGAACTCACAACTATCCTCCTGCCTCAGCCTCCTAAGTGCTGAGATCACCACGCCCGGCTCCTTTTTTTAAATTGAGATTTTATAGACGTAATTGCAGATTCACATACAGTTAGAAGAAATAATATATCGAGATCTGTTGTATACTTTGCCTAAGTGCAGCAGTTTTTTATTTTTATTTTTTTGGTACTGGGGTTCAAACTCATGACCTTGTGCTTACCAGGCAAGCGCTTAAACCACTGAGCTAAATGCCCAGCCAATGCAGCTGTTCTTTATGCTTCAGATATTTACATAAACCAGGAAGGAGGGTAAGCGAGCTTGTTAGAATTATATTAAGTAAGAAAGAAGGTGGCGCATGCCTTTAATCCCAGCACTCAGGAGGCTGAGGCAGGAGGATCCTTGTGAGTTCGAGACCAGCCTGGGCTACAAAGTGAGTTCAAGGCCAGCCTGTACTGCATAGTGAGTCCTTGTCTCAAAAAAATAGGGCTGAGGATT
Organism: Dasyprocta punctata; assembly: GCA_004363535.1. Taxonomy (NCBI): domain Eukaryota; kingdom Metazoa; phylum Chordata; class Mammalia; order Rodentia; family Dasyproctidae; genus Dasyprocta; species Dasyprocta punctata. The sequence continues at coordinate 9,556 of RJWM01012581.1, read as the reverse complement.
TAGCTCAGTGGTGTAAGTTCCTGCCTGGCAGGTGCGAGGTTGTGAGTTTGATCCCTGATACAAAAAAAAACAAAAACAAACAAACAAAACAAAAAAAAGATAGGGGAAGGAATTCTCTTATGAAAATAATACATGTGTGCTTGATTTTAGCAGCTTTTTCCTTTAAATTTACTATTTCAGGTAATGAAATTATTATACGGCTGAATTTTTTAGTGATAAGTATTTTTTAAGGAAATAAAAATTTTTATGCCAGTACTGTGGGAAGTAACTATCCAAATGTGAAATCTTAAATTTTGATAATGATTAGATGTTTCTCTGTATGTTTTGTTTTAGGTTGTTTCACGGAGAAACCCGGAGGATGTCCAGGAGGTAATGTGTTTATCCATACAAAAATTTCATTTTCTGTTTTTGACAAAAATTTAATTAAATACTTTACTGAGGAAACTGCCTGAATTATTTGTATGTCTGTCTTTGTATGGAGATTGTTTTCACCTTCCTAAAATAGTAGTTAAATGTCCTATTTCAGACCTGCTAAGTAGGTGTTAAATTCTATAAATAAGAGTTTGAGAATTTATAGTGCTATTTAATAGTGATAATTGATCTGGTAATTAATACTCTTAAGACTTTCTATTAATTGAGGACCTTTATTCATTTCAAGTTCATGATGCTTATTTAATAAAACATAAGTATTTGGAAACTAGTATTAATTTTAAAGATTATAAGGATAAATTTCAAGTCTCTACCTACTTCCAGTTATATGTTGAATTGATATATTGACATTTTAAGAACCTGTTTTAGGTGTAGGTGTTTTCTTTCTTGACTTAAAAGTTAATTCTTTTTGCGGACTCTTCTTTGCCTTTTTCCCTTTTTTTTTTCTTTCCATTTCTCTGAAGTGATACCAGCCTATTACATTTTTGTTTAAAACTATGGAATTCTGTTTGTAATTACTTTGTGCTTGTCGCATAGTTTTAGAAATTCTTACTCCTTTTAATGTTTCCTGATTTACTTTCATTCTGACCCCTGCTCATTTGTCACTAAGACTAGAAGATCACACACATACTGGGAATTTTGTTGCTTGCTGAAGAGTTTAAAACATGGCAGTTACTTTATAGTGCTGATTCTGCAACCTTGTTACCATTCTTCCCCAATTGAATGTGAATGTCTGCATGGGGTATGAACTTTTTTCTATTTAGCCACAGGCCCCACTGTCCTTCTTAACCATACCTGGTGTGATTCATGCATTTCAGTTGATTATTTGGTCCTGGTTGATTTGAGTGTGTGATCCTTGGGTTTAGAAAATATTTAAATGTTTTACCTTACAATTCCTTATGGTATTGTGTCTGATCTGATATTTGTTTTTGTCCTGTGATTAAAAGGTTTAATAAGAGACAGATTTTAAAAGATTTCATACTGCTTTCCTCATGGGTTTTAAGATATCCTCCCTTCCTCTGTAATAGGGAGAATATTGTTATTTTGGAAGAAAAGGTTCTGTATGTCTGTGAGTGTTAGTTTGCATCATTATTTAATGAATGTAATCTTTGCTTAAGTATCAGTTATTTTGAACTATTCTGTTAATTTTGTTGAATTAGTCAATACCAGGGTGTTCTGCTTTTGAGAATTTATAGTTCTGTTAAAATTGAAAATGAGTCATGTTTCCTTTGCATGTGTTTGTTGTCTGATTGCTGTGCTGTGGTTTGTAGCTTGATGTTCCACTTTTCCAGGGAGAATCCTGAAACAAACTATCCATGAACATACTCTCTACCATTTCCTTAATCCTTTTTTGGGGAAAAGTCTTTTATAATAACAACTGTTGGTGAACCATTCATCACAAGACTCTTGTAAGTGTCCTTTAGTTAGACGATTGCATGGTTCTTTGTTAGAAATAGTGTAAATTTTTTAAAAGGTCTCCTCTCCAGTCGGCTTCTTAAAGTATAGAATAATTTTAAAATTACCTATGTCTGTACTTTTTTATTTCTCACTTATTCCATTTAAATATTGAAATTTTCACTTAAGAAAGGAATTGGCCCCTTAAACTTTATTTCCATTTCCTTTCCTTTCATTTTCTCTCTCCATTATCTAATAATTTAGTTACTGCTTTAGAATATAGTTGGGCTTCATAAGAACCATTGAGGGCTAGTAGATGTACTGTCGTTCTAACTAAATGTAGGACCAATAATATGGTATCCTTTAAAACTGGAGAAATTGTGGTCTTTTTGCTTTATATACATCTCAGCACATACTATCAGATACCATTCTTCCTGAGAATGCTAAAAGGTGTTAACATGGAGTGAATAATTTAAAATTACCCAGGATAACGTTCTTCTTAAAAAGCTTTTAAAATTTCCTCCAAATTTTTATTTAAAAAAATGTGAGTGAATGTGCAGTGGTACCACAGCTGTGGATTTGTGGCTTCATTCCATGATGGTCTAGATCAGTGGTGGCGAACTATGGCACATGTGTTATTTGTTTTTAAGACAAAGATGTCAATATATGAGTTTTTTTTCCTAAACTAAAGCCTCAGTGTTCAGGTTTAACTGCAGTGTTGGCACTGTGTGATAAGTCCATGAGTTTTGGATTGCAGTTTGGACACTTGTCTTTAGAAGATTTGCCCTCACTGGTCTAGAACATGGGCCGCCTGCGGGATGGTGTGGAAAGACTGTGTTCCATCCTCCCCAGCTTTCCTAATGGTGGCCTGTAGGACTTTCTGGTTAGGTGGCATATCTCACTGGGAAACTGGGAATGGAAAAGAACTGAAGTTGAGCTTTCTATGTAGCATATCAGAAATCTCTAAATTTTGTCTTTTCATGAATAAGTTTGTGAAAATAAGTACATGCTTAGAGAAATGTGTGAAAGGAGTGAAAATGCTCTTGAAAAGAGGGGCAAGAATAAAAAGCAAATGGGATGGTAATAACATTTTTTAGAAAAGATGATCCAGCAAGTTTTAAATACTATATGAGAATAAAAAGGCCAAAGTTAATTGAATTGGGTGATTTCATAAAACATGGGGATCTAAAAATTTTTGGTGTCAGTATTATTATCTGAAAAGGAGTAGTTATTGTATGTAAAAATATTTAAGGGAATTTTTCTAATGAAAAATTAAGCTCTTATCATTTGTAGTCTTTATATGGTTATCATTAAATTTTTGTTATTTTAAAGAGTATATAACAATAAAACCAATCAAAAGAAACCTGTGTAAAAGATATAGGACTTCAAAACATTATGAAATCAGCAGTAGTTACCACAATATCTTTTGATGTCTTCAAAATATCTGCACATAACTTCGGACATAGTAAAAATCAAACAGAAAACAATAGAATAGAAACAATAAAAACAAAACAGTGAATGTAGTAAAGGACTTCAAAACAAGCCAATAGTAAATCCAAAATTGCTGCCATAATGTGTCTTGCTATCCTTGAAATAGCTGCTCCTGCCATGGGATTTAACATAATCAAACAAAACAAAAGAGAATAAAACCCAACCCAACGAAACAATGAAAATGATATAGGACCTCAAAACAAGACCATAGGGAATCAACAATGGCTGCAATTCTCAGAAGGAGACCTCTCCCCAATGACACACTGCATACCAATATCCTCTGAACCTATGATCAGATCACTGCCCCTAGATCTGCAATGCTAGTGAAACACCAAAGCACCACAGGCATCCAATTGCATTTCACCTTGATAGCTATCATCATAGCCTGTGTTTCTCCAGATAAGCTGGTTGCTTATGGGAGGTGGGGTGGGGATTCGTACTTCTTGTTTACCAGTCTGCATGCCAGTAAGGACTGGGGTCTGGTTGTTCCCAGTATGGCTGTGGCCCATGCATGGCGCTGGTTCCCAGGCTGGGCTTGTTTGCTGCTGCGGCCATTGTTCTCTCTCTGGTTATTGTTAAATTAACATTTCACTGATAAATTTTCTTCAGAGTGACTGTATTTATTTATTTATTTATTTATTGAGATTAGGGTCTCGCTATGCAGTTCAGTCTGGCCTTTAGCTCACTTTGTAGCCCAGGCTGTTCTTTTGTTTTTTTTGAGGTACTGGGAATTGAGCTCAGGACCTCAGGCTTGCCAGGCAGTCGCTGTGCCACTGAACTAAATCCCTAGCCCCACTCAGGCTGTTCTTGAGCTTGCAATGAATGATCCTCTTGCCTTAGCCTCCCAAGTGCTGGGATTACAGATGTGTGCCACCACGCCTGGCTCAGAGTGACTTTAATGAATAAGAAATTTATGTAGGTTTGGTTCAATAAAGTAATAGATATTACATAGTTATTTTTTTTCTAATAGGAAAATATCAGAGGATTTTTTTTTTTTTTTTTTTTTTTTTTTTTTTGCGGCACCGGGGATCGAACTCACAACCTCGCACCTGCCAGGGCAGGCGCTTAAGCTGCTGACCCAAACTCCCGGCCCTAGTTTTTTGAGGCAGGGTCGCACTATGTAGCTCAGGCTGGCCTTGTGCTTGCGTTGTAGCCCAAGTCGGCCTCGAACTCACAATGCTCCTCCTACCTCAGCCTCCCGAGTGCTGGGATTAAAGGCGTGCGCCACCACGCCCGGCTTATCAGAAGATTTGTAAATAATTTTTGCATGTGTCTTTGGAACTTTATGTAGTTCACATATAAACATCAGTACTTGCTGATGTACTGGAAGTGTACTTTTATTCAGTTTTCCTTTTTGAAGGTTTTGGAGGAGTATGAATTTGATGAAGGAGGTAGTGAATGTGCTATTTGGCAATGCTCATAGGTACTTCAGGTCTCCAGCCCTAGTGTTAGGATGAAGAATGTGTGAGGGAATAAGCAAAGGCGCGATGAAGACACACACATCCTTGTGTGAACAGTTCTGATTCTGACTCTCACTAGTTATACTCTAGCATTTTAATCTTTGCTATGGTTGAATTGTTAAATTTTGCCTCTTGAGTCTTACTCTATTTAAAAATGATCTCAATTAGAATATAAAGTTTATCTGCAAACTTGTTTTTATGCTCTGAAGTCTCAGGAATAGCTCTCCTATTCATGTCGTAATGGCTTTCACCTTAGTGATACCCAGTTCAAGGGGCCATTTTCCTCGTAAAGATAGCTTTCGAAGTCCTCTCGCCCAGTACCTCCCATTCCTTAACAGTGCAGTGCTACCATAATTTGATATATTTAAAAATATGTAAAATATCACTTTTTTTCTCATGACAGAATTATGTTCATGTATCAAGATTAGAAACTACCGACAAGCCAAAAATATGATGACTAAAATCTCACTCCCCCAGGGCCTTTCAGTCAGTCCCCAAGTGCTGACTGGACTGCATCGGTTAGTTCCTTTCCATCTACTTGGCAGAAGTGTTGCTTCTTTGCTGTCAGCCTTGCCTTGCTCGCTCATTTTCAAGTGAAATCTTTTTTCTCAGTGGCTCATCTCATCATGGCTGGGCTTCTCAAGCACTTCGTTCTTAGTAGTTTCCTTTTCTTTCTGCCTGGTCTTTGGTGTCAACATTTCTGTCTATTCCATGTTCACTCCTTTTCTCCTTAGGAAGGCTAAGGAACCTTTCCTCGCCTGTTACCTGCTGTCCACTCATGGCTCCCAAGGAACAGGTTTGGCTCTTCAGTCCCACACCCAGCGAGAGGCCTGACAAGCGCGCGAGCCAGCCGTCTAACGCAGGAGGAGGCCATGCTGCTCCTTCCTTGCTCCCACCTCAGGGAATGCTCCACCAGTTAGTTACCCAGTTGTAAGAGTCAAGATTCTAGTGATACCTCTGTGGCATCTTTCTTTTTAAAAACTTCATCCTCTGTGCCCTCTTTTCTTTATTTTCTTGCTCTGCTGACCACATCCCTTCAAATAGTATTTTCTGTGGAGGGTTCTCAAGTGTTGCCTGCCCCACCACTGTGTCACCCTGCTCGGTGCTGACCTGTTGAATGTGCTGGGCTGGCTTACTCTTCCCAAAGAGACCGAGAACTCTGGAGAGCGTGAAGGCGGCCCTGTGCATCTCATTTCCTCACCCTCTGACAGTAAGATGCCCACCCCTGAGGAGGGCCATGAAAGTGTTTGCTTGGGTGACTGTTTTTTTGTTGTTTAGCAAATGAATAAAAGTGAAGCATCAGAAGGAGGCAATTTGTTTAAATCTGCCTTGTCTCCTAGGATTATAATTAAATAAAAGACAAAGACTAAGGTAGACTTCTTAGTGGTATGACAGAATTGGATAAAGAATTTCATATAACACAGTAGGTTTTTGGCAAGAATCTCTTAAATCACTTATGTGCCTGGCCGTATTTGATCATTAGCATCACATTTTATACATGAAAACTGCAAATTCTTTTTTTTCAGCATTTATTTATATTTAATTTTAAAGGGAATAAAACAATAAAATGAATTGAAACAGTGATGAGATAGTAGGGAATCTACAGTAGTTACTGTATTGCATATTGCTGTCCTCTAAATAGTTGCTCCAACTACCGACTTTAGACTTGCAAAGTCAATCAAACAGTACAGTTCCTTTGAATCAGCTGGTTGCTCCCTGGGGGGCGGGGTGAGTGGGTGGGGGTTAGGGGGTTGCTGTTCTTCTTTTCCCAGCCCCTGGCTCAGGCAGGGGCTTAGCTTCTTTCCTGGTTCTCCCGGGTCTGTACTCCAGCTGGCACACCACTGGGAGTTCTTTTCTTTAGAAGGGAGATTTTTAAACTTTTCATGAGAAAAGGCCCTAATATACAAAGTAACAGTTTAAAACTCAGTTTTATCCTATTTTTGGGGGAGGTACTGGGAATCAAACTGAGGACCTCGTGCTTGCCAGGCAGGTACTGTGCTACAGAGCTATATCCCTGGCCCCAGTTTTATCCTATTTTGTGGGGACTGAAGGGGTGACTCAGTGATATCAAAGCTATGGTTAAATCCTTTCTGTTTACAAAGTTTTCTTTTGTCTAATTGAATCTGAGTAAGATTGAATGTATCAGACTAATGAAGGCAAACTCACTTTCACATGTTACCTAAAGTAGGTGATTATTATTTTGGTTTTTTGCACTATACTAGTTTCAGTGGTATTCTGATCAGCATTCACTCTGTCCCCAGATATTTTATTTCTTAGTTTAAGATTAAGAAAAAGTTATGAAATAGGAAAGTTCCTGTTAATGACTTGTTACACAGCCTTTGCTGCTTTAGTATTACTCAATGTATCCTTTTAGGCAAATGTTGAGTATGTCCTTTGTGTTTAAAAATTACCTAAATTAGTTATTTTGTTTTTATAAACATGTTATTTTTGAGAAAAAATGCATATTGGACATTTAACTAATTTCCCAGGATAATGGTAATTGGTTTTTAGATTAAGTGACCGTTTGTATAGTAGAGAAGTTCTTTGTACCAGGTTGAATACTTTCCCATGAAGAAGAAAACAGTATTTACTTAAAATGAAATTTAAAAACCAAAATAGAATAGAATGAGGAAAAACTGGTGCTTTGTAGTTTTAAAGCAAATATTAGTGAATTTCAAACAGTTAACCCTACTGGTTAGAACATATGTTTGCACCGCTTGACAGTTTTTGAATACTTCAATGAAAAGATAACGTCTCGTCAGATGTCAGAACCTGAATGATTCTTCCCTGAAGCGTACTTTTAATCTTTTGTCTCTTTTTAGATAATTGTATGGAAGAGATACAGTGATTTTAAGAAATTGCACAAAGAGTTATGGCAAATTCACAAACACTTATTCCGTCATTCAGAACTGTTTCCTCCCTTTGCTAAAGGAATAGTATTTGGTAAGTGATTATTTTGAAATCGTAATTGAAAAATGTGATGATTAGCTAATTATGCTGGTGAATGTGTGCTAGAACCTGACATACTACACTGTGAAGCTCGAAGCCTTTTTGCCTATTACGAATAAATCATATTATTCAGTAAGCACTTGAAGTTGTGTTTCCTTATTCTTGGAATGATTTTGTTCATTCAGAAGACATTATCCTCCCCTTCCATAAAATAGCAACTCCTCCTCCAGCCAACCAAATGAAAGATCTTTAGGAACCTAATAAAAGGTTGTTCTTAGGTGGTCTTGATAGCACATGCCTGTAATCCCAGCTCTTGGAAAGCTGAAGCAGGAGAGTTGTGAGTTTGAGGACACTGTGAGCTATATAGTGAGACCTTGTCTCATAAAAAAAGAAAAAAAAATTGAGTCATTCTTACACACTTCTGAATTCTTTAAAAAAAAACTGTAGTTTATATATTTCCCTAACATTTTTCTCGTAATATAAATTATGAGTTGTGGTTTGAGTCACCTTGTCCCAGTATGGACACTTTGTCATGGTACTCTGTTACTGGTTTGCAGTTGTTAGGTTTCTGCTGTGTTTTAGACCGGTTAAATGAGAAAATATACTTGATAGGATTCAGTTATATATTTAATATAGAAAAAGTAGAAAATATGGGAAAAACATACAGAGAGTATGATAATAGCAACAGTCAAAAAACACCCAAGGATAAAAATGGTAGTATTTTGGATGATGTCTTAGCAGACTTAGTGTGGTTCATTTGTATGCACATTAGTTAAAAAATACTATATTTATTTTTGAAAAACTCTTATTTTTTAAACAGTTCACTTTTTTAGGAATACTTTCCTATATGAATAAAATCTTCTGCTTTTTAATGGTAGTATGTATGGATTTATCGTGATTTACTTACCCCTCAATCCTTTGGATAGGCCTTTGGCTTGGTTTTAATTGGCTAGGACTACAGGTTTTGGAGTCACTGAACCTAGAATTGAATTCTACTTTTTAAATTTACTTTTATTTTTATTTTTGGTACTGGGAATTGAACTCATGATTTTTGGTTTGCCAGGCAGGTGCTTGTGCTGCTGAGCTAAATTCCCAGTTCCTTTAATTCTACTTCTGTTACTTATTGTGTGTTTAATCTTCATCAAGGGAATGATCCTTTCTGAGCCTGTGTTTTCCTGTCTTTAAAGTAGGCCCACTAATGTATGGATTAAATAGGCAATGACTGAGACTTACTTAGGGTTCAGAAACTGGTCATTGCTTTGTCAGTATTACTGTTTTTTACTAATTAATGGATCTGTTGTGTCTTAGATTTAAACTTCTGCTGTGATACCTCTTCTGTAATCCCAATCTCTTCTGTGCAGTAGGCATCTGTTAATGTCTGGCAGGGGTGCCGTGAAGGGGAGGCTGGCAGACAGGAAGAAGAGGATTGCTTTTCTTGTGTTTACTTCTGGCCCTGTCAGCATGGACCTAGCACATGTCTTCACCCTGACAGCTGCCAGTTATTCAGTAGCAGCAGTGATTTCCCTATGTAGTTTCCCATGCTTCCAGGAGTCACACTGTGGGACAGCCTCCCAATGTTGTCCATGCCCCGAGTCCTGCCTCTAAGCTTCTGGGGATATTTTGGTTAGCTTTGCAGTGCTGGGGATGAACCAGGGCCTTCCACATGGGAAGCAAGAGCTCTGCTACTGAACTACACCTGGGCCTGTTTCTTTTGAAAATTTATGTATTTATTATTTTATTGGTACATATTAGATATGCATAATGATAACATTCATCATAGGGAAATTGTGGCTGTACGTGATACATTTTGCTTCTATTTATTCCCCTTTCCC
>RJWM01012580.1:10609-56330 GCA_004363535.1 Dasyprocta punctata | reverse complement strand
AAATGTTTATTAGTTCAGTCAATATCTCTTCATACAATTGTCAATGGCTAAATTTTCCATAAAGTAATAAACAGACACGGAAATAGATGTCTGGCTCAGTTTGCTGTGATGTAGCCTCTTAGATAAATTCAGGTTTGGATGGCATAGGAAAATCAGGTCCTTGTTCTGCTTATGGTGCAGCAACAGAAATTTACCCACAACCTGAGCAGTTTGAGAGGACCTGGTCCTTTAGTGTCCAGCCCCATGCAGCTGGGCTTATGTTGCTGATTTCCATCATAAAAAAAAAACAGAAGGGTGGCCCCAAGACTCAGAAGCATAATATAAATTTAAAAATAATGTATTCATGGTTCTGACTGTCCACTTGCTCTCTGCTAGGTTGTACCTATGTTATATTACTCAGCATGTGGTTTCAATTGTAACAACAATGCACATTTGTTCAAAAGCATGCTGGCTGTTCACGTCTCACTGTGTTTAAATATGTCATGGCCTGTGACCTCCTTTTAGGGGTCAAGTGTCTGGCATATGCCTGCTGGGTTATGGTCGATATATTCTCCTAGATTATCCAAGGTGCAGAACCGGAATCTTTGATGTCAAAGGCCTCTATGTGTGTAATAGTTACATAATGTATATATACCGGACAAGAAAAAAGGCATAAAGTGGAAAAAAGGACAAACAATTCATCAGCATGAAAGGACCATTCCCTTGCTATTTCTGGACTGATACACAATAGCCTTTAGGTTTTGCTCTCTCCCTCTTCAAAATATAAAAGCCAAACCAGCCACTTTTAACTGTTACTCAGAGATTTCTTGCCTTACACTAAAGGATTGCATTACACTTTGGAATTTCACAGCAAAATTTGATACCACTGAGTATTTATCAAAACATTTATGTTCACAGCTTTCAGTATTTCAGCATCCATGATTTATGGTTCAATCACCCCCTCATTTTTAGAGATAACTCCTTAAAGATGACACAAAATATTAAAAGAAATTCATTGATCTTACCTCAAAAAGCATTTTTTTAAATTTTCAACCATTAAGGATTTTGTGAAAAAATATTGTGATATGATTTCCCCAAATCAAAAGATGATAGAAATCATGAGGATTTTTGTTCTTCATATGAAAAAAATTAATAGTAGTTTCTCATAGGTCAATACATTTTCTGATTCTAAGTAGCTTCTTTGATTTCTCTTTGACCAGTCTTCACTTTTACTTCCTTTATGTATAAAGGTAGGTGTAGTCAAAGAGAGTGTTATCTTCAAATTAGAAGATCTGCTTTCAAATTCTACCTCTACAAAGCCCTAGCCATGTTAACTAATTCAAGTCATTAAAATTTTCTTTGACTTTGATTCCTCAAATTTAAATAACACTTATAATTTTTCCTCACAGGGAAAGTCTAAAGACAAAATGAGATAATTAACATACAAGAGTATGTCTGCTAAATCACAGACCAAAGAGTCAAAAGACCAAAATTTGAGAAGTGTGGTGTCTTGTGGCTACAAGACAAAAGAAGAACAGACCAATGAATAAGAAATGCTGAAGGTCAGAATAATTTTAGAACACAACAATAACCAAAATTTGTATTCAGAAATATTTCTACATTGTACCCTAGTAAAAAGTACACCATGCAGTCCTCTTCTGCCCCAAAGCATGGGAGTCATACTGCATCAACAAGGTTTATCATGCTGTGTTACCATCCATTTACACCCCATGACAGCAGAAGAAGCAATGCAGAGGAAACACACAGGCTCTGGTTGGCTAAGGGCCCCTTTTGTAATTTATTCTTAAATCAAAATGTCTGACATCATTAAAACACTAAGAGATCATTCACCAACATTGCTTATCCCACCCAAATGTTCTCAATCCCCAAATTGTATCTATCTTAGTGACTCACTTCTTCAACTTTATATGCATTTGAATAACCATTAAATCTCAGCAGAATTAACTCACAGAGATTGGAACTGAAAGCCTAGTCTCTTTTCCATTTTTATCCTACCAAGCCAATTCATCAAGAAACCGAGGCTTATTTAATTTAGGTCTACTTCTGAAGTTCCTCCAATTAGTCTTACCTCCAATAGTATATTCACATTGGGCTTCTCAGACTCTCAAAAGATTCAGAAAGAACAGCAACATTCAACTGTGTACTCAAGGCCTAAGATTTCAATAGGGATCACATTTTACAGAAAAATTAGCAGTAAGGCTTGGAGCTTTATTTCCATCCACAGCCTGCTTCTTACCATATGTAGACCTGAATAGTCTCACAGCCTCATGATCTGGTGCAGCGTCAGCTATCACATCTGAAAACACATATCTCTGAAAACACTGATCTCTAGAATAAAGTTTACAGTTAGCTATCCCCCCTGATGTTCTGCAGCCTTTCAAATCAAAATGCTGAAAACTAAACTAATTTGCTATCCATCAATCTTTCCTCACAAACTTGCTTCTTGGATGCTCTAAATTTGTATAGTAGACCTAGAACCCAGCCGTACAGGAATTACTCTTTATTCTTTCCTGTCCCTCTCTCCTCTAACTAGTTATTGCATATTGTCAAATAAATCTCTAAAAAAGAAACCATATTTCTTCTAAATGATTACTGCTTCCATTTTCTGGGCTTGGGTCTTCATCAAGTCTTACAGAAGCTCTACAAGTTCTTTCATCAATTCTTACAGAAGCTCTTTTACACCATCGAAACCCAAATATCATTCTAAATCATAAATCACATCATTTGATTTCATTAAATCTAACCCTAACCCTAAGACTTAGGGTCTTATTTCATGACACAATACGGAGCTTATGTAGTTGTCAGGGGAAACTTACAGCATGACATAAAAAGAAAAACAAATTGAGTACCCAACTAAAAAACTCAATAAAAAGAAACAAATAAAAATTAAATACTCAATTAGAAAAACAAGATAAAAACCTTTTAAAAAGCAAACCAAAATTAAGTGGAAGGAAAGAATTAATAACAACAAAAGTAGAATTAACTAGCTAACCTGAGGGCTGTAACTAATAAATTTCATACAATATGGTTCTTTGAAATGAATCAATAGACAAAAACAACTACCCAATCTAATTAATAAAAAAGAAGAGAAAGCACAAGCACACCAAATTAAAAAAACTGGGAGTAGCAAATAACTACCAGAGGAAAAGTTAAAACTATGAAGTTATTTTATTTAAATAAATACGAAAATCTAGATCACATGAAATTATTCACATATTTACCATTCAACTTAACAATCCCATTGCTAGGACTATATACCAAAAGTACACCGGAAAAGGTAGTGTACCCAATTTTGTTTACTAAAATACTATTTGCATTGCAAAAAGACTGGAAGCAACCAAATCCTCATTAACAATGTGCTGATTCCACTTTATGGAATTCTTATGCAGCTATAAGGCAGAGAGAAGGCAATACATCTCTAGAGTACTAGGAAGTAATCTCCATAGATAAAGTAGCTAGAAAAGAACAAGATAGGAAAATAGTGCCAATCATGCACCTATGAAAGAGAAGTGATACCAATATGTAGTGTTAGTAAACACTTATACAACATCTTTTAAAAATAGAGAAAATATGTATTCCTAAATTATTACTATAGGGTTGAAAGTGACAAGATAGAGGATCCAAAAATAGATGCTAGGCTTCTTTATATTTTATTTTTAAATAAGCCTTTGAAATCATATAATTATTTTATAGATTATTACACATATTTAATTTTCAAAAGCATTCCTAAAACTGTGAGTAAAATAAACGTAAGTCCCATGACAGTTCAGCTTAATTGTCAACTGGGTTAGCTTGAGAACTGCCAAAGGGATTAATAAAGCGCACTTCTGGGTATGTCTGGGTGGTTGTTCATGGAGGTGCGAACTTGGGTACTAAATCTGGTCTCTGACCCTTTTCTCTCCGGTGCTGCTCCCCTGCTCTGCCTCTTGGCAACCATGAAGTGAGCAGATTTGCTCCACCATACCTCTTCACTATGATGTTCTTGTTTTAGAGCCACACAGACATGGATTACACCCTCTGAAACCATAAGGCAAATTAAAATTACCCTTCTTCAAATTACAAATGTGGGATATTTTGTATAAGCAATGAGAAAACTTATATATATGATATATATATATATCACATATGTATATAAAATTTAAAACATGATCAATGTGATTAAGGAATCACAATGTATGACCTCATGTTTATCTCCATTTAAGCAAACAAAGCTCTAAAAATATATTTTAAAATTGAGAAAATGTGAATATTGTTTGTGAATTTTATGTTATTATGGAATGCTTTTTATTTCTAGGCATAATAATTGTGATTGTGTTATTGATAAATAATTTTATATTTTATGGTTACATAATTAAATATTTATAGGTAAATATTTGCAGATACAGTATCTGAGGTTTGCTTCAAAATATTTCTGAAGTAGAAAGATGAGGAGTCTGGTGGGCATGAGTGTAGATAATAGTGGAAGTTGAGAGATATTTATATCAATTCTTTTTTCATTATGCCTTCTTTTATGCATATTTTTAAATGTCTATAGTAAAGGTTTGTTAAATGTAATGGGTGGCAATAGTCATAATCAGACAAAATGAAATAGGCTAAATAGGATATTTGGGCACTCATAACTGCTTAGTAAGAGTCAAGATTAAGACCAGGTCTTAACTCCCAGCCCACTGTTCTTTCCATTAGATCAGACAGCAGCAGCCAGTCATTGCTATCTCCACAATCTTTTTTTATGTAGTGGAACAGCCTATATTAATTTCATAGCCTAAGAAGTAGAAGGAGAAAAAGCACAACTTCTCTTTCACAGAATATCCAGCATGGTGCCTAAGGGAAAAAAATTACATTCCCAAGAAAGTTTTTGCTTGTTCAAAACTCAGGCTATAAATTGCAATACTTGAAATAAACAACAGGAAGAAAAACAAACTGTTCTTAAATAAACCTTATAGACAGAATCTGGATGGAGATCTGATTGTGGCCATATATTCAGAAACATTAAAATTTTCCACCCCCAACATACCATGCTCCAAGAAACCCAATGTAAAGCTCTATCATTCTTTAATGATAGAAATAAATCCAGTAACTGAAGACAATGCTTAGATGTGTAAAATGTGCTATTGGCAATAAAAGAGCTCCCAAGGCTCATTGGGTAACACTTCAGAGGAAGCGCTTGGTGGGTGAGTTATAGCCGCAGGTCCTGGCTTTGCTTTCCAGGCAATGCCCTTTAAAGTTCCCATGCTGAGCTTTCCATCCAACCCAGATATGCGGCTCCATCCTGGACTCGATGAGGCCTCTGCAACATAAGGAAACTGAGCTCTGAAATTAGGTAACATTTTAAATCTAATAACTACTCTGCTGAACTATAAATCTATTTGACTGGAAAAGTCACAAAAGAAACACGGCTGGCCCGTCAGCTCTTCTCCAAGCTTATGGGTTCACATTTCAGTAAAATTATTTCAAATACTTTAAAATTTAGTTCTATTATTAATAGCACCAGCTCTTCAAGAATATTAGTTTGTCTCAACTAAAGCTACATTTAGGAATTTTGTGGAAATTTCGAGTCACACTTGCCTTCACTCCCTACTGTTTGGATTGCACTAGATTCAGGGTTCAGGGTTTTATGGCAGATTACATCAGACCTCTCAACTAGATCAACTTGTGTTATCTCTTTTGTGTGCATCTTTGCATTTTTATTTAAAATAGTTCCACTGTGTCTACTAACGATGTGGGACACAGGGGAAAAAGATGAGGCTGAGGATGAAATTTTGTACATTTTGTTTATTACTACGCAAGGCTTTTTGTCACACTCCAAGTTTCTTGTGTCTTAAAGGTAAAAAAGTCTACAGGCAATTATTGACATTACTCTGCCAAAACCCATATTGGCCCTTCCTCTAGCTTTCTTTTATGTATCTTCTTCCCCTAACACTACCACACCTATAAGTAGTTATGTAAACTATACAGTTAGGTAAAATAAAATACCTAACTTCATAGAATATTGTACAAGATCAAAATACAGTATTGTAAACACTGCACTGCACTAGGGAAAAAGAAATATTAGATTCAAAATACTACATATAATAGCTGGGCGTGGTGGCGCACGCCTTTTATCCCAGCACTCGGGAGGCTGAAGTAGGCGGAGCGTTGCTAGTTTGAGGCCAGCTTGGGCTACATTGCGAGCACAAGGCCGGCCTGAGCTACACAGTGCGACCCTGCCTCAAAAAACCAGGGCCGGGAGTTTGGCTCAGTGCCTTAAGCACCTGCCCTGGCAGGCGCGAGGTTGTGAGTTCAATCCCCGGTGCCGCGAAAAAAAAAAAAAATACTACATATAGTATGTAAGCCTCTTTGATTTTAGTTTGTTTGTTTGTTTGTTTGTTTTTAGTTACTGGGTATTCAATCTAGAGACTTGCACAGGCAGACAGACACTCCACTACTGAGCTATATCCCCAGCACTTTTTTATAAATTTTATTTCAGACAGGATTTCAATAAGTTCCTTAAGTTGGTCTCAAATTTGTATCTCTGCGATCCTCCTGCTTCAGCATTCCACATGGCTGGGATTACAGGTGTACACCACTGTATCCAGCTATAAAACTTATTCTTACATTATTCAGAGAAAAATAGTATGGGAAAATAGGTAGTCAAGTACTAACTATGGATGAATTGTTCTTTATCTTCTAAAATATGCATGTATCACTACATTAGTAGGAAAAATATTAACAATAGGTTTGATATCAAATAATTCTGCTTTTATGCAGATTAAAGCATAAATCACTGTAAGGGGGAAAAGGAAGGGCTCACACAATTAAAAAGTAAATTTACACGTGAAAGTTCATAAGCAAATTGATAAGGATGTAGTCACAGGAATTGGGACATCATGCTGATAACATTTTGGAGTTCATAAATAATTCCGTCTTGGAGTATGTTTACTCCATTCCCACTTTGACTGATTGTCAAAGCATCAGACTGAGTTAATCCAGAATATCTGCATTCCAAATATTTGATACCAGAATAAATCTTGAATTTACTGAGGATCAATGCCTTTTATGCACTTGACTGAAAGAAACTGTTATGAAGGATGGAATGAGAGTATGCAGACTCTATACTCCTCTGATGTAATCTTTCTCTGGATTACAACAGAAAAATCAGAAAACTGAACAATGGTATATGGTCTATCCTTCTAACTCCATGTGACCCTATGCCCAATCCTTTCCTCTTCTCTATTAAAGTTGTATTTGCTAAATTTATCTTAAATTAAATGTACCCAAATCATCAGTCTGTATTAAAAGACAGACTATGTGTTTCCAATAAATGTATTGCTTCTCATGTGACATATGCATAAAGGCCTACAAAAGAACTTTCCAGTCTCAGAATCAGTAGCTATATAAATTATATTTTTCTTCAACTGCTTTTTCTTTAACTTGTGGCCTCTGAATCTTACTTACCAAGTTTCCCACTCCCCCGTTGAACAATGCACAGAAGTCATGGGCTGTGATTGGTTTCCCAGCCTGACTTTGCACCTACTAACTTTTCACTTTCTTTATCTACTTTCTTTGCCTTGCTTTTCCATTACCCCATATTTACTCTTATTTTTATTTTATTTTGCCATAATAGTTGATTCTTTTTAAGTTGCCTTTGAAACAAAGTATATGACTGAGCAATTAATTAAAATGGAAAAATTACATAGAAATTGCTGCTTCTAAGGAATCTAATATACAGGTACCATTCAGCAGACTGAAGCCCCTCAGATAAATAATGCTCAATATCACTTGTTAAATTATCATTAATCATATCGCACTGTTATAACCTAATAGTGCTCTTTACTCAAATATGAATTTGTGTGTGCGTGCACACAAATAAAGGATAAATAATTAGAACCGGCTACATAGAAGTTCAATAACATAAATCTCCATATTTCCCCCTCCTCCCTGGTCTTGCATGTTGCTACAGGAGTATCACAGACGTGTGTGTGTGGCAAACCTAATGCACTCAATGATAATCAAACGATAATCTACATTTCCTTCTATACCTGTCTTCACTAGTCATGAATGATCCTTCTTTTTTTTTCCCTTACCTCCCATTCTTGCTACCTTAAAAGTGTTGGGGGAGCAAGGAAGTAGAGAAAAAAGAAGGGAGAAAAGAAGAAAAAGGAGAAAAGTAGGAAGAATGTGAAAAGAATCTAGCAGTCTCACTGGAAAAAAAGGAATGCACATCATGACCGTTAGCTATGAACAGATTATCCATTCAGAGTATTATACAATATTCAAATGAATTTCACCTTTCTCTCTTAAAAATCACTCATGGAAGGATTGCTGAGTCTAAATATTTAGCATTTGCTGGATATGCACTGTGCTTTTAGGTACATCCTATCTGGAAAAGGAAGCTTTAAGAAATCACTGGCTCTGTGGCTAAAAAACAAAGTCTGACTACAGCCATATGGGGGAGGAAGCCAAAAGACAAGACAACTAGTCTTGCCCAGATGACTCCTGAACCCAAGCGGTCATTCATTTGCGTATCATGCACTTCATGATGGAGACTTCTTTTTGGTGAGTCTTTTTTTTTCCATGGCTCATACAAAAATTTTCAATCTGTAATGAATTCTACTTTTGCCTCTTCAACCAGTTTCACCACCACCCCCACTTCATAGAGAATAAAAAGCAACTATTGACCCATGAGACCTTTGTCCACAGCAACCTTTCCTTGACCTACTCCATTTGTTTCACCTTCCTCTTATCAAACACCACCCCAGCCATATTCTCAGGTCTCTGTCCTTGATACAGGGCAGCACATTGCTGGGAAACGCTTGCTTTAGTGTTTGCAGGCACCGGGCTAAGACGAGGTATCAGATGACAGACTTTCATCTGGATATAATTTATTTATTATATCGGTACTTTATATTAAAGAAAGAGCACTGGTGTGAAAACTGAAGGAGAAACATATTTTGGCTAAGGGGTAACCTGGAAATTATTAAAGTCAAAAGCTTCTGTGTCAAAGGGGAGCAGCCTCATGTTATTAGAATAATATGTTAATGTTTAAGTCATGTAACCTCTGTGGGTCTTTTAGACACCTGTGATGGAAATGGTTTTTGCACTGTTATAATGATAACAAATAGATGGGCTCAACACTTTAGTTTTGAATCCATTCATGTGACTAAATTTTATGAACTAATAAAACATATCCTAACATAAATATTAAAAATTTCAGTAAAATACCACCCTAAGCCAATTTTTTTCAACTCTGTTTTCTCTTTTTACTGCTATTCCTATCTCAAGCTCTACCCACTTCAACTCCCTTTTCTCTTCTTCCTTACTTAGGCTTCATTTGATACAGCTGCTTTCGAGGGAATCAAGATCTTGGCTACCACTTGGATAAAATAGAAAGCACATTAGCCGCCCTATACAGTATTTTCTGTTAGTAAGATTGACACCATTGCCCAGATTCTGCCCTTTGCTAGACAGTATTGCAAAGCAGGTATAAAGCATAACTCAGTAAGCAATAAGTTACTTATGTGTGCTTATTGCATTTTACTTTTGCTTTCCACATTAATGTCTATATATACGCATGCACGCAAGTATGTGTGTGCACATGATTCTCAGGAAACGAACCTTTCTCTATGTATCCCAAAAGTTAAAAATACCAAGAACCCCTCTGAGGATAGGCCAAGGGCCTCTGTCACCCATAATTGATAAAATTATCTAAACTGATGTTTGCATTTATTATTTTAAATGCATATTTCAAATCTCTGTGATTCTTTCATATATGCACATACCCATTTGGAAAAGATTCCCCTACTTCCTATTTATCTGTTTTCAGTTTTTCTCTTTCACTATATTTTTTTAGTTTTTCAACATTTTGGACTAAATTGTTTCTCCCCAAAATTCACATCGCTGGTCATTTGAGAGTTGCAAATTAAAACAAAACTGAGATTCCATCTCACCCCTGAAAGAGAAGCTATCATCAAGAAATCAACCAATAACAAATGTTGAAGGGGCCTTGGGATAAAAGGAACCCTTCACTCTTGGTGACAGTGCTGATTGGTGCAACCACTGTGGAAATCAGTGTAGAGATTCCTTACAAAGCTAAGAGTAGAGGTTCCATTTGACCCAGCTACTCCCCTTCTGTGTATCTTCCCCGAAGAATAAGAAAAATCATAACACAGCGATATATGTGCACCCATGTTTGTAGCATCACAATTTGTAATAACTAAATCTTGAAAACAAACCAAATCTCTACAACCAAGGAAAGGATATGAAAGCTGTGGTATTTTTATACAATGGAGTACTACTGAACCATAAAGAAGGATAAATGAGGATTTTATAGGTAAATGGATGCAACTTGAGACCATACTCATAAGTGAAATAAATGACTCACATGTGCAAACATCATATTGTTTTCCTGGTGTGAGAAACTAAAAGAGTAAATAGTCTAAAATATATAAGAGGTATTGCAAAATGAGAAGAAATTGCTCAAAAGGAAAAAGGAACTAGGATAGGCGAAAGAGAAAAGGACCATAGGAAAAAGGGAAAAATGTAAGTCAGTTGTACTATTAGTGTCTCTTCATTTAAAAGGAAGGTTTGTGCTAATATCAATTTGAGAAATTTTAATGCCCATATCTTGTTCCCCGAGTAGCTACCTTAAAGATAACAACATGAAATGTATTAACTACTGTGATTCCCCTATTATTTTAGGAATTTTTAAATTTTTCCCATAAAATTAAAAAAATAAAAATAAAAAACAGAACTTTTAACCTTCAATCTAACTGTATTTGGAGATAGACCTTTAAGAAGGTAAATAAGAGACACACAGTTAGATATCATTATTTAGGTTCCTTTAGAGTTATAATTCTAAATGCTCAGGGAACATAACAACGTTCTTGTCCTTTCTTTTTTTTTTTTCCTGATACTGACTAACAACTTATTCTTGCCCCAATAAGGGATCTCCCTCACCTACTATATCTCTGAACTGCTGTCTTACAAAATTACACTTTGCAATGAGGCCATTCCTAATCACCTTTCAAAATCATCTTTAAAACTTTAGAATAAATACTGGTCCCTAGTATAAATTCCAACACCCAATTAATATATACTAATGAATTTCAACTACATATCTATAAAGTTTTACTATAAAATAGTAAAAACCATTAACAGCCATCAATCACATATTAATATCTCAGTATCTAAATTACTAGAATTGACAATATGTAAACACCATGCTGTTATGCTATTATCTGAACAACAAGCTAACTATATTTTAATCTTTTATATGTTCACAACAACTGACAGCTACACATTTAGGCTGTGGTAAATGGTATTTTCCAAAATCGACTGTAATAACCTTCACTTTTTAAAACTTTGCCACTCCCCATTAAAACATGTGGTCTAGTTCCCCTGTCCCTTTATTGAGGAGGGATTATTTCTTGCATGTAGCCAATAAAATATGGTGGAAATAATTCTGCATGACTCCTAAGATGCGGTCTGGATTGGCATTATAACTTCCTTCTTGATAGCAACAGCAGTTAAGCCAACAAGTAGACAGTCCAAATGCCCTTAGACTGCCATGCTGTGAGGAAGCCCAAAGGAAGCCTACACAGGGAAACTCTAAGGAGATTCCTGAAGCTGACTCAGCAAAATATCACTAGCCTAGATTAAAAAAAAAAGGGGGGGGGACCCACACCTGTAATCCCATGATTCTGGGAGGTTGAAGCATTATAATCCTAAATTTAAGCCCAACTTGAGAAATATAGCAATTTAGCAAGATGCTGTCTCAAAGTAAAAAATAAAATAAAAAGGGTTGGATAGTGATATAGTTCAGTGCAGATTCTTGGTTCAACCCTAAATTCCTTAAAAAAAAAACAACCTGAAATACTTGTGGACACCAGTAATCTCAGTACTCTGGGAGGCTAAAGCAGTAGGATCACAAGTTCAAGCCCAGCCTAGACAATTTAGCAACCTAGCGAGACCCTGTCTCAAAGCAAAAAATAAAAAGATCTGGGCATTATAGCTCACTTTGAAGGTCATGGGTTGGATCCCTAGTACAGAATGAAAAAATGCTTTCAACCAGAATCTGTGTTAACAGAGACAAGATTTGGTCTCCAGACAGGAAAATATCAAAAACATAGGTTGATTTTAACACTAGACTGTTTCTCAAACTGAAGGACTTCTAATGCACTGAGGTAAAGCAACAATAACACCAACTAAGTAAATACTGTGTCCAAGAGCTCACTTTGTTTAGATAAAACCCCAGACTCTAGGCAGTCAGAATGATTCTAATATCTACCTGTTAGAGATGAAAGACCTCACAATACAGATTCTGTTTTCTGGTCCAGATGGCTTGAGGAATTAAGCTGTGTCAGGCTTTTAAATCAAAGGTTTTTAGATGCTGAGCAGGAATAACATAGGTATGAGTATAGCAAAAGATTGAAATAAAAGGAAGAGCAGAATATAGAGACATAGTCTAAAGCATCCGAGCCCCTTTAGCCGAGCCCAAAAAAGTTGTGCATTGTTCACCTGAGGAACATTTTAGGTAAGAAGAGCATGTAAAATATAAAATGGATGCAAGAACAATGTGAGAAAGAGAGTCTGAGCAAAAAAGCAGACACACACTCAAAAATAATGAGTAGTGAGACTCATCAAATTTTACAAGAATGAGTGGTCAGAGTATCAAGGACTCTGAATGTTATCGAGGTTTTAGATTTATCCAAACTATTTTTTTTTTTTTGTCTTTTTGAGACAAGGTTTCACTATGCAGTTTAGGCTGGGCTTGATCTCACTTTGTAGCCCAGGCTGCTCTTCAATTTGCAATGATCCCATGTGCTGGGATTACAGGGATGAGCCACCACACCTGGCTCAAACAGTATTTTATACCCAACAAAAATGGTAAGAACCTCAGGAAGCAACATTCTAGGCCCCCTCCTTCTATTTCAACTGGAATAGCAATTTGTTTAACTACTACACAATGACTCTTCTAAATAATCTTTCATTTGAAAGATACATTTTATTTATTTGAACCAAATGCATTTTATTTTATTTTACTTACTGTTTATTTATGTATGACTTTTTATTTTAAAAAGCAAAACAAAGAAGGATAGAAACGATGCAACATAGTGCTCAAAAGGAAAGAACAACTGGGATGGGGAAAGGAGAAAAGGAAGAAGGAAAAAGATTATATGTGTATAGGTATATGTGTATATAGGTATACACATATACCTATATACATATAATCTTTTTGTATATACATATGTGTGTATGTATATATATACAAGATAGATACTAATCTCTGTTCATCAAAAAGAATAGTTTGTGTTTTCATTGCTTGATTGTTTGATCATTTTTTTCATGCCTAAATCTTGTAACCTGAGCAACTACTTCTTAAATAATAATATGCAATATATTAACTAGTGTTAGCTAGGCGCGGTGGCACACAACTTTAGTCCCAGCACTCAGGAGGCTGAGGCAGGAAGATTGTTGTGAGTTCAAAACCAGCCTGTGCTACAAAGTGAGTTCAAGGCCAGCCTGAACTGCGTAGTGAGACCCTGTCTCAAAAAATAGGACTGAGGATTTAGCTCAGTGGCCTAAGTGCCTGCCTGGCAGGCACAAGGTTGTGAGTTCAACCCCCAGTACAAAAAAAAAAAATAAGCTAATGTTAATTTCCTACTATTTTTTTTTGAAAGATACATTTTAAAATGTTGGGGGAAAACTACAAAGATTTTCACTATGAACTCTTGATCAGGAAAGTAATGAGATAAAATCAGTGTCTGAGGATTATTCTATAGCTTTGTTCAGAGTATAAGACAGTAAATAGAAACAAGATGAAATGGAGAACATGAGAAAACAAAAGGACAGGGGAAAGAGAGTAAAGAATAAAGAAGCTCTACACGTCCTTCCTTAGTTACCCACTGTAATCTTCTACCTTACCAAGGTTTTTGGTCTCTGTGTGGTAATTCCAGCCCTTAGCCCTCTTGTGCTCTGTCTCTTTCTGTGCCTTCCATGCCACCTATTTATTCCCCAGGGCACTGCACCCGTGCCATGACCATATGGCTGCCTTTCACTGGTACAATAATTCTGTGTTCTTCTCACTTGGCGTCACATAACACATGTAGGTCTTGTCGGCCCAAAGTAATAACTTCTTCTAAAAATATTTTATTTTCAGTTCTTAGCCCTCTCAAAATTCTTTACAGACATTACCTCATTCATTTCTCTTGCAAGTAGGTGCCCTGATGAAAGAGTAGCCCCAAAACTATTTGTGTAAGTTTTGGGGTCTATATTTGCCTGGGACCTCAAAAGCGTCAATCCTGTCTATTTGGGATGAAAGATGGAGGTTCTTAGCTATCAGTAAGTGCCAAAAGCTCTCTCATTCAAAGTGAGAAAAAATGTTCCAGCCCCAACATTTTTTAAATGTCTTGCATTAAAATAAAAATAAATCTTTACCGTCTACTAAAGGAAAGAAACAAGAAAATAGCATGGAACCATGTTTCTTGTAAATTCTAAAATTTTATTTAAATAAAAATTTTAAAGTACTTAAATTATCTGTACGAGCATTTCTGGATCCTCATGCCCTCTTAAAACATACAGAATTGACTTGCTCGTACTCAATACTCCATAAGATCTTTACACACACACACACACACACACACACACACACTTCACTATACCACACACTAATAATTTTAAATCTTCTTCTTCATAAACCAGAAGTGAAGCAGACATTCTGGAGAAAAGACTCAAATCATGCAACCCTAATGGCCTAGCTCAGTTGAATCTGAGAAGAGCTGAGATTACAAGTGATCTCTGGTACCTCTCCTTTCCCTACAGTTCTCTAGAATTGTAGCCACTGTAACTTTAGGGCCCTAGAAATGACTGAACTCATAACATGGGAAAATATGAACGTTTTATTAACTTAGTAGAAGATTCCAGCCTAAATAGATTCTTCCCTCTGCTGAACATATGTTTAAAAGATTATGGGAAAGAATTTTTAACTTGAGGCTTCAGTACCAATGACTCATTTGTGTATTTTCATAAGGCATAAAATTTACTTCACTTCATCTACTCCCAGCCTCTACACTTTTGTCACATACCTATCCCTAAGTAGATAAATTTAATTAATGCTGCAGCCCAAAGTAAAAATGAAATACTTACTAAAAACAAGGTGAAGAAAATTAAAATATTAT
Organism: Dasyprocta punctata; assembly: GCA_004363535.1. Classification (NCBI taxonomy): domain Eukaryota; kingdom Metazoa; phylum Chordata; class Mammalia; order Rodentia; family Dasyproctidae; genus Dasyprocta; species Dasyprocta punctata. The sequence goes on along the minus strand of RJWM01012580.1, from coordinate 41,175 downwards.
TATAGAAAGTAAAAATTTCCCTGAATGTGCCATCTGGTCCTGGGACCAAAGTAAGGATAAAAGGAACTTTCAAGGTCATATGATAGGAGTTCAACATCTGAAAAGATGGTGACTTTCATGAGGAGCAAGGTCTGGACTACCACTTAGATATGCAAGTTCATGCTACGAGGCAGTCACCTCCAAACACACGCCTTTTCTCTCACTGTCAACAGAAGTCCTTTATTCCTGACAATCAAAAACCAATTAACTTGGATTTATGGAATACTTACTAGTTAACTGATATATTGGAAAAATCTTATTGAAAGCCCCCATGCTACAGATCAGTTTAAATTGCTGATCAGTTGCCTAAACCTGTTTCAAATAAAACTACAGCAACAATCATGATAGTAACAAGCAGTAACCTTGATAAAAGCTGTAACTCCTCATTCTTCTCTTCCCTACCCAGAGACCACCCAGGTCCATCAGACACACATGGAGACTCTAAGAATTGTTCTGACTGTATAAGACTCTTCCACAAATCCCCATGGCTGAGCATAAGTGTAGGAGCTTTGCACAACAGGTAATCACAGGAATAATCCTAACCTAAAATTTTTCTACCATGATTTATTGAAATATCAATCCAAAAGTTAAGACTGAAGATGTTAGAGAACTTTCATTTTTCCTTTAAAAAGTATCTGCTATTCTCCCTTCCTGCTACAACATTTTATTTGACACTAATATTCCCACCCAAACACACTGTTATACTTAGATATTTATACATTAAAGGGAGAGTGTAAATTGCAATGCCTACAAAATGAGGAGAAAAAAAAAAAACCTGGTGGCAGCCATGAAATAACTTACACTAAGGATGGATCACTCCTGGGAGAAAAAAAGGGGCATCAGAACAGAGTAGCATTATGTATATTTTATTTTTAACTGAAGTTAGACTTTATCAGGGTTTTTGGCTTCATGAAATATCATTCAGACACTAAAGGCAGTGTCTATGAATCACATAATCTGCTACCTCTTTCCCTATACTTCCTTGCCTGATGAAAACAGGAATAGTAGATTAAACTGTCCCATGGTGGCAGACTGTTCTAGCAGGATGTTTACAAATTCAAATAACCTATATTTAAGTCATCCAGAAAGATCATCAGGAAAAGAATCCATTTCCACTAATTTAAAAATACATACAAAGGTGTTGTTCGTGCCATATGCTAAACTTTCATGGCTCAAAAGAGCTTCTTTCTTCAATCCTTAAGTCAAAGAAGTAGTCTCCCAAAGATACAAAGTAATAAATGTTTTTTTTAAATAAAGCTATTATAAACGAAAGTGATCTGGAAGAAAACCTTTCTTCCCCCAAACAGTTACATCTTTTCTGAACTTCTCTCTTGGCTCTCCCTACCTCAGGCAGCTAGTACTGTGAAACGAGCAAGCCTAGGGAGGACTCTCAATTAGAGACAGGCCCTCGGATGACCAAAGAAAAACACAGAAGTGCCTGTTGAGGAATAAGAATCTAATAGACAGCTTCTGGCTCTCCCAGACCAGGCTTTATGCTAATAAGCCCAAAGATCCGGAGGCTAACTCTATTGTCCAGCCTATTTCACAAAGGTAAGACACCAAGCAGAGATTTGGACCTTCATCCCTCTTTAGAAATGGAATGCTTATTATTCTGGAGTGTTTTTTATATAACAGATCTAGCTATAGTTACAGATGTATTTGTATAGCTATGAAGATACAGATATAGATAGATGGATAGATAGATAGATAGATAGATAGATAGATAGATAGATAGATAGATATAGATAGATAGATAGATAGCTATCTTTATTTACTTCAGTAACTGTCACTCTCTTTTGACCCTATAAAAGATACTGACCAAAGACCACCACTAAAAGAAGGCTTCAGGTTACTAAAGCCTTCTCTAGGAAAGCTGAATATTTCTGCTCTCACTTATTAAGTCACACACCATTATGCTCTCTAACCTATTTACACCATTGTACAATGAATTGCATTAAATATAATCTAAAATGAAGAAAAAAGTGGATGAAAACTGAACTTATTTCAATAAAATTTAGGTTGATTTACTTCTAAAAACCTAAATACAACTTAATCATTTTAAAACACTAGTAAGTGAAATTGGTACAAAAACAACAAAGAAATATTGATGGAAAAGTAATGAAAATCTAGGAAACCTTGTACTCAGATTGTTTCAGAGCACATAAAGTTATAATCTAATTTAACAACCCAAAGCCATAAATTCAAGATCATATTTTATTGGTATCCCCTACTCATGAAAGATAACAATGGAACTTTGATCAGAAAATTTACATTCAAAAAAGGCTTTGTCCATACATAAAAAAATGGGAGTTTAAATAAAATGTTTTAAAAAGATATGTATTATTTTTAACATTTTGTCATTTTCTACTTCTTTATTTTTATTATTAAACTGTCTCAAAAAAGGCTTTACCATATATACATATGTGAGCTAGATGAGGTGTAATGGCACAGTAAACAGCTCAAAGATTCACATGTAGCCATGTGGAGCAGACATGTGACACGCTGCTCAGATCCCTCATCAAGAAAGGTCTCAGCGCCTGTCCTCAAGGAATATTACTGGCTGACAGAGTGCAGCAGGTAGCTTTACAGGGTCTGCCAGGCTTTAAAACTGAAGTCATATTCTCCTCAAGGTTGTCCCTAGGCAATGACTAATTGAAGTGCTTGTACAGGGTCTACATATTTCCACCACACCTGGAGCTACTCCAGATGATGATTTTCGTGAGCCAGCTCCCTAGCGAGCTGGCAGAAACTTTAACAGGCCTATATTCCAATCTCACAACTGCACAGTCCTGCTCCCTTCCTTTTTCCTATGGTAGGTGTTACACCCAAATAAACCCTCTACATTCCTCCAGTGTGCTTCCTGGAAATGAACAAAGGAAAGTTCTCACGCATATATATTGGCTTAATTTGTGCCAGACATTCTTACCACTTACTGACCCTTCACTGGAAAAAGGCAACAGTGAGAGTGAGATGATGACAATAAAGGAACAGCATAAATGACTTCACACAAAAGCAGAGTTTGGGTCCAGAAAATATATGTTGGATGCCTACCTCCATAGAATGCCAGGAATCTAGAGCTAATATTTGAACTGTATTGAATACTGTGTACCATGTACTGGCAGAAGATTTTCAGACAACCTGCCAGATTTTCTAAGTACAAAGGATCAGTTCCATATATTCCATGAGAATATCCTTTAATAAAATCTTCCGAGTTGAGTTGAAAAATGCTGGTAGTTTCAGGTATACAGAATGAGGTTGTGAACAACATTTGATATCATAAGTTAGGCCATGCCGTGCCAGCCATCGTGACACACACGTGAGCCACTTCCTGACATAAATGGCACTTGGTAGCTGCTCCAAAGTACTTTTCCTTCTTCCTGCCAATTCTGAATGTTTAATGATTCAATTTAAGTTTAAATATTTACAACATGACCTTCAGAAGAGAAAGAACTAAGACTCAATTATGGGGGAAAAAAGGTACTTTGGCTCTGCCAAGGATTAAGTCAGACATGGTTATTGAGAGGAAAAGACAGTATGCACATTCTGATTTACTTTCCTCTCTCTCCTGGGCCTCTTCACACCTTGGCCAGGAAAAAGCCAGAAAGTAGAACTTAACAATTTATGTAACACTATGAAATTGATGGAAGCAACTATGATATATTAGTACAGCATAGGGCCTCCAATTGAGGAGAATCTGACTTCTCCCATTATTTCTTGTACATAGAACAGCTTGGATTGCCAAAGAAACTAATTTGAAGTTTAAAGAATGTATATGTAAAATATCCATCAATGACACTAAACTTCTTAAGTGGTAAATCTCTTAGTCTATGAAAAGTTGGGTGCATGGATTATACCCAAGAGATCGCTTGGAAATGTCCTATGGAATCAGATAATCAGTGATTTCCATCCAAACTTTTAATGTTAAAACCTCATACTGAGATTAAAATTTAAACAAAAATTGAGACAAGGACTTCCTACTGTTACAGTAACCACTGGAAAATGAGATATTTAAGAAATTGGATAAGGGTGTTTCATGATTTACGATTTTATTTAGTAAATGTACAACACTTATAAAGTCCTAAAACAAATGTTCCTCTGTACATAATTTTGAATCAGCTATTGTAAAATCCACTTAAAAGAAACTAAAATCAAGTAGAGCCTAATATACTAAAAAGAGTAAACATTTGAGAGAGAACCACAGGACTCTGCCTTAATAATTTATAACAAGCCTTTTCACCTTTTTCTCAATGCTTTATTCTAAGGCTTTCTCAGATTTTTATGGACTTTTCTTACAATGGCACTTCCTATCTAGTACCAAAATCTGTATTAGTTATCTATTGCTGTGTAAGGAATTTCCGCATTATTCAGTATTTTATATGGCAAATACTATCTCATAGTTTCTACATGCCAGTAATTTTTCAGAAACTAAGCTGAGTGAGTCCAGTACAAGGCCTTTCATGATACTGAAAGATTCTTTAAGATGTTGGCTTGAAGATGAGTAATGTGAAGGATTCATGAGGGCTCACTCATACAGTATCACCTTTAGAATGAAGGTGAATGGGGGTGAACTCGAGCTAATTCTTGGCAGGAGGCTGTGCATCCTTCCTATAGACTTTCCTTTGGGCTGCTTGAGTATCTGAATAGCAAGCTGGGTGTTGGGCTTTACCCAGGAGAAGTAATTCTAGAGAAAAGGTAGGAAAGGAAGAAACCATATTCCTTCTGGTCTTGAAGGTTGCACAACACTACTTCCATCGTATTCATAAAAGTGAATCACTAAGGCCCAGCCCACTCTCAAGGAGTTGAAAACTAAGTTCCTTCTTTTGAAGGGAAGCATATCAAAGAACTTGTGAATGTACTTTAAAACTACCACAGGTGCCTCCAGGGAAGGATTATATTTAAAACACATAATTATAAATCACTCTCACTGATTTCATCTTTACCTCCACCAAGAGTCAGCATCAAGTATCAGGTTAATCCTGAAAACATAAATACTTTTATTATTCCAGATCATCTACAAGTTAAACTTATCCTTACCTAAAACTATAATGACATACTACTACACTCAAATTAGAATGATACAGTTTTTAAATGAAATACTGACAATATCAAGTATTTGCAAGGATATAGAACAATATGAACTCTCATACATTACTGGCAGGTATGCAGAAGAGTAAAGTCACTTATGAAAACAGTCTAGCAATTTCTTATAGAGTTAAATCTGAATTACCATATGACTCAGCAGTGCTACTCCTAAGTATTTACTCAAATAAAATGAAAATTTATGTTCACACAGAAACATGTGCATGTATGTGTGTTTATAGATAGCATCTTTATCACATCTTCAAAATCTGGAAACAACCCAAATATCTTCCAGCTGCTGAATAAACTGTAGTGGTACGTCTATACAATGGTATACCAGTCACCATGGGTTAATTATTAATAAATGAGTTATCTATTGGCACGTGTAACATGAATAAATCTCAAATATACTATTGTTAAATGGAAAAAATCTAAGTCAAAAATCTATACACTGTGTGATTGAATTGACATGACACTCTGGAAAAAGAAAAACTATAACAACAAAACATAGAAAAACAGAGGATGAATTAACTGCAAGTATTAACAGGAACTGTGGGTGGCGATTGTCCTCTATATCTTGAACATGGCAGTGCTTACATGACTTTGCATATTTGTCAGAATTTTAAAAACTATTCACTAAATAATGCATTTTACTGTATGTACATTATACTTTCAATACATTTTAAGAGCTTCTCACCCTACTCTCTGATATATATGCAATTTTGATATGTACAATGTAAAACCCAGGTCCACAGCTATAATAAATGGCCACAATGGATAAAAGCAAAACATCAACCAACTGGAGTCTGTTTTTGCCTCTGCCTCTCCCCAACCCAAATGACAACTTCTTAACCATGACTTTAACAACCCTCATTGGCCGTAAGAGGTGTCAGTAAACATTCCTTAAATCTCTGTTTAGCTTACTCAAAATCCACCCATCACTTTTAATCAGTTCTCAATTAAGGAAATAAAAAGCACACAGCATAGCAGTTAGTGTCAAACATTTTTATTCATCGTTCAAAGAAAGTGGAAGAACCACCTCCAAAATGAGTACGCCTGGCTCCCGGAAATTAACCACAGTTATTGATGAAAACTGGTTCAACTCCACAGGAAAACCACAAAACTGGCAACTTAAAAAGAGTAATATGTCTTCCTGAACAACATTTAAACATGATCCCTCAAAATTCCAAGGCCAAAACTAATATATCATCCACCCTCAGCCAAAACCTCACCGTGCATCTTCCAGAGGCAGTGGTCATACTTGTCCCAAATAAACTAATAAACCACTAGGCAACTCACATTGAGGGACAAAATATAATCATCTAAAACTTAAAAATGCCAACAGAAATGGAAAGATATAGCCACACAAATAATTTTAAAGTGATTACACATCAGCAAAGAAAAATTGAGTTGCCAGCAATTGTTTTAACCCAAGATAGGCTGGAAACTTGGACGTAACTGGCAGTGTGAGGTAAAAAGATGATGTTTCCCTTGTCATGACGGCCTTTTCTCCAGGTTCCCTACCAAGATTTGTAAACTAAAGCTTGGTATCAGATTTCTCTGTCAATTATTCTCCTAATATTAGATGCCCTAACTAATATTGAGGTTTCATATCTTGCAGAGGAAGTTCTATGACCCTTGTCATGCTTGTCTCTTCTTATATTTCATTGGGATTTGGCATAGAAATTTCAAAAAATGTGTTCCCAGTTGTGACACAAGATTTCTTTTTCTGGTAGTAATATTTGGAGTGACCTCTTGCCTCTCTTTTGAGTTGATTCAGAGAATGTCTTCACATTAGTCACTATTTTCTTCAGTTTTTCTCTAGCCCATGATTTGTGCTCCCTAAATACAAAAATCTAGTTAATTAGAGTGTAGCATTATCTTTATAGAAAGCATCCCAATCAAATATACGTTAGATAATCAAATATACTTCTTGGATCAGGATAGCAAGATACTAGCATTTGCACAACAGACATTAATGTTCCAAAAATTATGCCTCCAAGAGATTCCTCTTTTCAGTATTTTTAATCAACTTTTTAAAAATACAATTTGCGTACAATAAATTTCGTCAATTTTAACATGTTCCTGCTGGCTTAAATCACCAGTGGTACATGCATGACTATCCATTGGGCGGCTTGTACCATTGGTGATACTAAGGTTACAGTCATGCATGGGACAGTCATGTGTGTACCACCAGTGGTTCAGGCCACAAGGCAGCAAGACATAAAAATTACAGCCCTGTTGTAACATGTTAATATAAGTCAACAAGTTTTGACAAATGAATAGTCATGTAATAGTCACCAAAATCAAGATGTGAAGTACAATATTTCTATGGCTCAGAAACATTCCCTCAAGCCTCTTTGCAGTCATATTCCCTTCAAGTCAGAAAATCTCCAACTCTCTTTATGTCTTTCGTTTTGGCTTTCGAAAATGTCACAGATAAAATCATACATTGTCTAGTCTTGTGCTTGGCTTCTTTTGCGTAGCACAAAGGCTTTTGAGATTTATGTTGTTGTACAAATCTGTGAATGACTGTTTCTGTTGATGAGTATTCCATTGCATGGATGTACCAAAATTTGTATATTTATTTATCAGTTCAGTGACACTTGGATAATTTCTATTTTGGAGTTACTATAAATAAAGCTGCTAAATATTTTGAGTAAGAGTTTTTGCATTTGCATAAATTTTCATTTCTCTAAAGTAAATAGCTAGGAGGGGAATTGCCAGTTCATAAGGTGAGTCTGACCATGTTAAGTTCACACTTTAGTGGGTGAATAATATCATTTATTTGTGGTCTAATTTATATTTCTCTGATAACTATGGTGAGTTGTATCTCCATTGTTTAAAGGATACTAATATATCTTTTTGTAAAATATTTATTTATTTATTAAGGGGTTTTTTCTTCTTGAGCAGAAAGGTTTTTTTTGTTTGTTTATCTGCTTGCTTGCTTGTTTGTCTTTTTTGAGAAACTTACTTTGTAGTCCAGGCTAGCTCAAACATGGTGATCTTTCTTTCTCAGCCTCCCAAATCCTGGGATTAGAGGTGTGCGCCACAACACCCAGGGAGTTGAAGGCTTTTAGACTTTGTGTTTCAAACCCAGTCTTATATATATTCATTGCAAACATTTTCTCACAAGTCTGTGGCTTGCATTCTCATTTTCTCAACAGTGTCCATTGAACAGGCAATTTTTAAAATAAAGTCTAACTTACCAAAGTCCTTTCTCATCGCTCTTACGTTCTGTGCCCTCTCCAAAACGTGTGTGTGTGTTTGCGAGTGTGCGTGTAATCTTTGCCCTTACTGGGAAACCAAGACTTTATCCTATACTTTCCCTCTAGAATGTTTATATTTTCTGCTCTTATATTATTTATATATGGTTGAAGTGAACGTCAAGTTCATTTTTTTCAAATACACATCAAATCATTTTAGCACTATCATTATGGATAGTATCTTTTCTCCTGCTAAATGACTTCTATGCTTTTTGCTGAAAATAATTTTGTCATATGTGCACAGGTTTATTTCTGGACTCTATTCTGTTCCATTTATCCACAAGTCTGACTTTCTACCAATTACACACTGTCTTGGTTGTTACAACTTAGTGATAAGTCTTTAAATGAGGTAGCATAAGTTATCTTTCTTCTTCTCTATACTTATCATTTGACTGCTCAAATCCTTTGCATTTTCATATAAATTTGAGAATCAGCTGTTAATTTTTATTTTAAAATAATAAAAACCTCCTAGAATTTTTTGGAATTGCATTGAATAATAGATCTATTTGAGAAGAAATGACATTTTAAATATATTACCTTCTGATAATCAATATATCTCAATTTACTTCTGATAATCAATATAGTATATCTCAATTTACTTAGATTTTTTTATTGACCTCAGCCAGTATTTTCCAATTTTCTCTATAAAGATGTAATATAAAATCTTACATATTTATTCATAAGGATTTCACTGTCTAGGTCACTGAAAATGCTACTTTGTGCTCTTTAATTTCTACTTCCAGTTTCTTTTTTTGTTTAGTTTTTTATTTTAAAGAGGATAAAGCCAAGGAAACTAAAACAGAATAAAATCAATCAAAATAAACCAATATAAGTGATATAGGACTTCAAGACCTTATGAAACCAACAATAGTTACCATAATGCCTTTTGTTGTCTTCAGAATAGCTGCAGATACCTTCAGACATAGTAAAAATCAAACGGAACAGAACAGAATAGAAACAAAACAATGAATGCAATAAAGGATTTCAAAATAAGCCAGTAGTAAATCTAAAATGGCTACCATAATATGTCTTGTGATCTTTCGAATAACTGCTCATGCCAACAGATTTAACATAATCAAGCAAAACAAAAGAGAACAAAACCCAACCCAACAAAACAATGAAAGTAATACGGTTTCCCTGCCAGGATCACTTCCTGGTGAGGCCTGGTTCTCTCCCTCCTCTGACTCTCAGAGTGAGACTTGGGTGTGGCTGTTCCCACTCCAGCAGCAACCCCTGCATGGCACTGGTTTCCAAGCAGGTATCACCTCCCAGGTGAGGGCGATCTACTTCTAGTTTTATTGTTCACTGCTACCATAGAAATACCTTTTGATCTCTACCTTCTGATCTTCTGATTTCTTTTAAACATGTGTAGCAATTCCAAACTCTTCCTTAGTAAGTTTCATGCTTTTATGTAGACAATGCAGTTTTTTTACAGAAACATAGTTCTACTTCTTTTCTAATGCATATGTCATTTCTTTCCTTTTCTTGCCTAGTTTCCCTGACTAGCGTCTCCAGGAACAATATAGAACATGAATGATGAAAGAAGACAATTGTCCTTGTTCTTGATCTGAAAGGAAATTATGAGGTCTATCAAAATCTGGGGTAAAATTAGCTACAGTTTTGAATGCATTTGAAAAGTAACATATTTCAATTACTTTGTTTAATTCATTACTTGAACTTACAGCAACATTATAGCAATTATTGTTCATAATACTATCTTATCTTCTATTTAATGTATATAAAATTAACAGGGATGCCTGCTTTTACATTCCTTGCAACTTTTCTCCTTTAACAAATTGCTCTGGCTAGATAATTATAAATTTTATTATTACCTTATTAAAATAGCATTTTTTAATATTCCTTGGAGTTTGTTTCATATTTCATTGAATTTTTCATTATTACTTTTATTCCCCATCCCCAAGTTTACTTTATGTTTAATTTGCTTTTGCTATTTCCAGTCTTCTTTATGAGATGGAAGCTTATAAAAATAGTTGTTTAAAAGCATAAATTTTCTTCTAAATAGTGCTCTACTTCCCAAAAATCTGAATAATTTAGTACTTTGATTCATTTCAAAATATGTTCTAATACATGTCAGCTTTTTTTAGACTCCTCATTTATTTATCTCTGTGTTTTTTGATTGAAAAATAATTGAGACTTTTCCAGAAATATTTCTGGTATTCATTTCTTATTCAATTCTATTTTGTAAAAAAGAATGTATTTTAAATCATTAAAAGTTATTTTATAGCCAAATATAATCTTCCTCCATAAGTGTACTGTGTATATTGAAAAGAATCAACTAAGTCAATAGATTGTTAACATTTTCTGTTTTCTATACCCTTACTGATTTTCTATATAATTTGCCTATAAGTTGGAAATTCATTTAATACTCTGACACACCCATTGTACAGTCAAAAAAATTATAAACTTAACCACAGTATATTAGGGACTGTACTTCTTTGAATTGTTATTTTTAGTTATTCCTCTGGGGTTTAAAATACATTTATTTCTCATCATAATTTACCTTTGAAATCATAATGTGAAATTATAGCCCTTTAATAGCATCTTTTCATTTTCTTCCTTTATTCTTTATAGTACTGTCACACATTTTACTTCTGAAGAAGTTATAAATCCCACAATATATTGTTACTACATTTGCTTTAAATGATCAATTATCTTTTAAAGAGACTTAAAAAGAAGAAACATACTTACTGCAATTTTCATAGAGCCAAATTTCTAACTGATGTAACTTCTTTTCTACTTGAAAGACATCTTTTCACAATTCTGTAGTACAGATCCACTAAAATTTTTTCTCAGATTTTTTGTTGCCTACATAAGTTTTTGTTTCAACTTCATTTATAAAGTTTTTAATGGGTATAAAATTTCAGGTTAAGGATTTTTTCTTTCATTCTCCTGGAAGAAAAAGTTGCTACTATCTGTTCAAGTAGTAACAAACTAAAGAGATACAGATCATTAGTCAAGAGTTGAGACAAATGAAATCCTTTAAAAAATCATTTTATGCAAAAAAGAGAAGAAATATGTGAGAGACATATAGAAAAAACAGTAAGATAGTTGATTTCAACCCAATCATATTGTTAATTATAGAAAAATAGTCTAAATGCCACAGTTAAAGAGCAGAGAATTTCAAATTGGATAGAAAATTCACTTTAAGTACCAAAAAATGAATAAGTATACATTATATATAATATATGTGGAAGTGATAGACAAGATATGAAATACAGAAACTATAGTATTGATAAATTTAAAGATATTGTTCCACTATATTCTAGCTTGTAGAGTTTTGTTGGGAAGCCTATCATTTTTATCTTTATCTTTCTATGAACTATTATAACATTTTCTAGATACTTTGAGGATTTTTTTCTCAGCATTGTGGACTTAACCCAGGTTCTTGGCACTGAGTTACATCACCAGTTCTTTGTTATTATTTTTATTTTGCAAAATTATCTCACCAAGTCACTAAGTTGCCCAGGTTAGATACAAACTTGTGATTCCTTACCCCAGTCTCCCAGAGTGCTGGGATTACAGGCGTGTGCCGCCATGCCTAGTTGAAGATCACTCTCTTCACAACTAGATTTTATCAAGTTGATTATAATATGGCTTGATACAGTTTTTTTTATATTTATTCTGCTGGGTGTTTCCAAGTCCACTGAATCTGTAAGTTTATGTTTTTCACCAAATTGAGAAATTTTTGGCCATTATTTCTAAAAAAATATTCTTTAGGTTCCTCTTCTCTCCTAATTCTACAATTATTCATATGTGAGAATACTTGACATTCTTCATAGCTCACTAGATATATGTGCATTGTACTTCTTTGCCTTCACTTTAAAACATTTCTACTGTTATATATTTAAACTTACTGATCTTTATTTTCTTAGGGCAAATAATTGAACTTATTTTATAAAGAAATTATTAAACACAAAAAAAACTCATGATAAATGGTTAATACAACTAGTCTATTCAGAATATTTCATGAAAGACTGAATCAAGAAATATCCAAGACATCAAAGCATAATTCTAGATACAGCCTAGATTGGGAATGCAGCATAGAAAACTAGATGCTTCAGAGGTGTGACTATAAAATTTTGTAATACATGTAATGTTAGAGCAGGTCTAAACCAAGGATGAAATTGTTTCAAGTATTAACAATGAGCAAGATTATGTATCATTTAGAAGGCGTACAGACTAGGTGAAGAGAGCAATGAAACTGATTTTAGACTGAGTATAGATAACTATGCAAGTATAAGCACTGAGAAGAAATTGAATATAAAGGACTGACACTAAAGAGAGTAGTCAAGGCTACAGATTTTTACATTTAGTCACAATTAGCAAGACTTTACCCAGAGGAATTGATAAATTCTTCACATACCAAATACCAAGAAAAGAACAATATGTCCAGTTGGCTAGCTCTCCAAAAAATAATCATAGGTAGAGAATGAATAAAAACACAACAAAAGTGAAAGAACAGTTCGAAAGAATACAAAATAGGTTAAGGTCATAAACCCAGTAAAAGAAGGATTAAGGGATGTCACTTGGAGTTTCAATATTATAAAAGCCTGAAATTTAAAAAAAAAATAAGAACTGAAAAATTTTCATCTTGAGGCCATGCTCAGGCTGCCACCAGACTGAAACAGGCAGATCCCAGCCTTTCCCTGTGAGTCAGGGCCATTTGCAGACTGGGGGATAGAGAAAACAAGACCACACCAGTAAGCAAGCCCAGTCTGGGAACCAGCGCCATGTGCGGGCTGCCACCAGACTGAAACAGTCAGACCCCAGCCCCTTCCGGCACACAGGCTGGCAAACAAGAAGTACCAATTCCCGCCCCATCCCCCGCTGCCATAACTTACTGGCTTATCCCGAGAAACACAGGCTGTGATGATTGTTATCAAGGTGAAACGCAATTGGATGTCTGTGGTGCTTTGTTGTTTCACTAACATTTCAGGTCTGGGGCCAGTGTCCTGATCATAGGTTCAGAGGATAGTGGTATGCAGTGTGACATCTAGTGGGGGATCTCCTTCTGAGGGTGCAGCCATTGTTGATCCCCTATGGTCTTGTTTTGGAAGACCTATATCATTTCCATTGTTCTATTGGGTTAGGTTTTATTCTCTTTTCTTTTGTTTGATTATGTTAAATCTGATGGCATGAGCAGCTATTTCATAGATAACAAGACATATTATGGTTTCTATTCTATTCTGTTCTGTTTGATTTTTACTATGTCCAAAGTTATTTGGAGCTATTTTGAAGACATCAAAAGGCATTATGGTAACTATTGTTGATTTTATAATGTTTTGAAGTCCTGTATCTCTTACATTGGTTTGTTTTGATTGGTTTTATTCTGTTTTATTCTCTTTAAAATAAAAAATATTTCATCTTGATAGTACTCCAGGACGATAGAGTCAAATGAACAGTGGGAATGTTTAATCATCAAACAGGAAGCAATAGCAACACAGTCACACTCAAGAAACTTCACCTAAAAGTTTCAGATGCTCTCTACTAGTCTATGACAATGAATAACAATGAAAAAGAATAATAATTTCTAATTGGATGTTAAGAACTACAGGGATGCAAACATTTATATGTCTTTATCAGAAAGGTGGTCAATGCTTTTTCACATGCCATCCAACAGAAAGGCAGGCTCATCAAAAACATTTTATTACTGTGTGTCCTCATCCACTTTATTCACAAGACCTGGCACCACACAATTTCCAGCGCTTCCCCAAAGTCAAAATGACCATACGAAGCAAATATTTTGAATTGACTGGGGACATCAAAGTGGTCATAGCAGCCCAACTAAACACATTCATGAAAGAAGATCTCCATAACTACTTTGAAAAGCAGCAAGAATGATGGGAATAATGTGCTCAAAGCAAGGGGAAGAACTGGAGAGGTGGACTTAATCATAATGTAATAACATTTTTAGTCAATCATTCATCATAGTTTTTATCACATCTTGTACTGACGCAAGGTAGATTTCATTGATGCTTAGAAACAGTGCTTACAATGCTATCACCATCAAAATAATACACTAATCATTTCTTTGCTCATCTAGAGAATATTCTCATCTAGGGAAAAAAATAGTCTGTACACAGGGACCTTTGATCAACACGTCTATTTCTAACTCTTTGGCAAAGTCCTTTTATCCTCAGTGCTCTCCCTGAATCATCACCTTAAGCGAGTGGTTTTCATGTGTGTTTACTCTGAAAACAAAAACAAATCTATTTTTTCTCTGACACATTGAATGATGAGGTTAACCAGTGAACCTGGAAAGAATAGGCTGAGAATGGAAACAGGAATACCCAAAGTACAAAAAACACTTATGGAACCTTAATAAAAGCAAAGGCATATCCTGGTATATACGGAACTCAGATCCCAGAGAAGAGAAGAGACAAAGAGAAGAAAGGAGGCAAAGACAGGCATAAAGTCCCTGTGTGCACAAGCCTGGGCAAATAAGCAAAGGAACGTGAGATAGTCCTGTGCAACTGCATTGTCTGACAAATCCTGTAATACCTTAGTACTGAGTAGTAGCCAAATAAATGAACAAGTAAGTAGTAATTACATCCCATTCCTCCCCACCTTGCACAGTGATGATAAGGCTATATGTGTATTGTGGTAAGGGTGCAGGGGACAGACACTTCATGTATGTGCATAACAGAATTAATTTGTCTACTCACCTTGGGAATCAATTACAGATTATAGATCAAAACTTGTTTAGATTCCTATACATTCCAACTAGAAATTCTTGTATTCATTTGTTTTAAGAACTAATAAGGCACAGATTCATTACAGAATCATTTATAACAGGAAAAATATTATACAACCAACACGGTGAAGATTGCATATCCTTTAAATTGCAAAGCATAAGTATATCCTAATTCTTGAAACCACTAAATATATGCAGTAAAGGACAATGGTAGAATGAAAAGTTGTCTATGGTATTTTATCAGGCAAAAAGTTAGGTTATCAAGTGTGTGAAATGATTTCAATTTTGTAAATCACAGATCCATAAATATGCATTGATACCCAATCAAGTAGACTTATACTCATAAAAATTGAATAACATACAATTTTGTGACTGTCACCTATTTCCAGATCATCTTAGTGATTTTATTTGGGCTTTTTAAGAGCAACACATACCAAGTTTACCAAAGAGTATAGTACAAAAGTTCTATGCTGTTGTTTCTGTATTCTGTCAGTGAAGCACTCCACCTAAAAGAAAGGCTACAATCTCAGGGTAAGAGGAGGACACCTCTGGGATGAAGTGGGCATAACTTATAGAGAAAGAGGGAGTAGAAGAAACAAGGAAAAGGAGAAAGATGGCCAGAGAGCATTTTCAGAAGTTTAGTATTATGGTATGCTCTTCCGTTACCTCATGAGTATTCTAGCAAATGCTACAACACTGGACAATACTTCTAGAGTTTCCTTTGAGTTGGAACTTGAGGAAAACATTGCTAATTAAATGTATTGATTTGTTTTGTTGAGAGTGTTTGCAGATGGAACAAAGATTATAAAGAACTGTTTTTATTTCACATGGGAGAATACCAAGCCAGGCTCACACTACAAGTTACAGCCCTGGGCATGGATTCAAGGAGGAAAGGGAACATATGGGTATAAATACCACTAAGCAAAATACTCACCTTACTATTCAAGGGGTGGTGAATCAAGTAGTAAAAGTTCACTTAAAAGAAAGCAGAAACCCAAACAGGAAAGGAAATTGGCATTGGTGATGGCCAAAACATGTCAGGAACTGATTGGCTAGAAAACAGGTTCACAGTAAGAAATGCAACCTGCTTTGACACAAGCTAAGAATTCCACACCGCAAAATTACAGTACTGATCAGGAGCCCATTTCCTACAGGGTATAGAATACACAGCATAAACCAAATATTTTAGAGTGAAATTTTTAAAAGATAACTAAATCATTTAACTACTGGGGTGCTAAAAAGAGAGGACAACATTAACTCAAACCTCACCAAGCTATTTCCATAGCTCTTAGTAAGTTTCTCTGACTTGTATAAGGATCAAAAAATTAGAGCTAAACCTAAACCTAAAAGACAAGGGGGCATGGGATAATAGCTTTAGAAAAACGTGAGTCTTGAAGGCTGGGCAAAGTATTATATTTTCTGAATGAATTAATTCTATCATGAACTTCTAAAACCAAAAGTTTTCCTCAAGAGGTCAAACTTCATTTCAAAAATAAACTTCAAGTATGAAAACAAATAAATTGCTAATTACTTCAAGATTCTTAAGTGTTACTGCAATTTAATGCTAACCAGGGCAGCATTTACCTCTACAAAAGTAACAAGACCTTGCTTTAACCACCCTTGGCACCAGCAGTGTTGACATTTGAAAAGCAGAAAGTAGGTAGCAAACTGAGCTTCATACAGACATGGGCACAGACATTACATGAACTTTTCTTTCTTTTTTCTTTTTTTTTTTTTTTTTTTTTTTTTTTTTTTTTTTTTTTTTTTTTTTTTTTTTTTTTTTTTTTTTTTTTTTTTTTTTTTTTTTTTTTTTTTGCGGCAGCGGGGATTGAACTCACAACCTCGCACCTGCCAGGGCAGGCGCTTAAGGCACTGAGCCAAACTCCCGGCCCTGGTTTTTTTTTGAGGCAGGGTCGCACTATGTAGCTCAGGCCAGTCTTTACATGAACTTTTCTTAAAGCCATTTGGTTTAGATAATAATATCAAAGTTAAAACACTTTGCCAATAACCTTACCTCTGTCTTATTTTAAAAGCACACCAAGACAAACACTACAATGTTTTATGGACTTGAGTTTTTAAATGTATTTATTCCCCTCATTCTGCATCTTTCACCTACAAATCCTAATTTCTGGGAAAATCTATAACTGAAAAAATGCCTTTAAACTTGCTAGAATGGTTATTTGATCCTATTCAAGTAGTCTTACTAAATACAATATAGAAGCTCATAGGTCTTACTTTTTTGACATGCTTAAGTAAATAGTCTGGGTCATTGTGTATGATATTGTAACAAAATATATATCTCTATTTTTTGTGAAGGATATTATCTCTGTAAGAAGATTCCTCACCCACAAGTGTAAATGGTTCAAAGGTTGAGAAGTTCTCAGAATGTACAGATTTTAACATCTTAACAAACATTGACAGTGATAAAGGGATATGAAACATGAACTAAGGTGCAAATGAAGACTCCAGAATGCTAGTTAAGAAAATGATTAGCAAACTTGGTATGGTGTATGCCTATAATCCCAGAACTCTGAGAGACTTAGAGAAATCATGTCACAAAATAATTTAAAAGGGCTGGGGACATAGCTCCATGTAAAGGCCCCAGGACCTATCCCCAGTATAGAAAAAAATTATTAGCAAGTATACTGACCAAAAAGATCACCATATTGTTATATAAGTGCATCTATGATACAATTCACCCAATAAAGCCTGATATAAACTTTGTGTTACTCAAAGGAAGAATTTCATATTTCGTGAGAGTAGAAACTAGGTCTTACTCATCACTGTGCGCTGAATTCTGGCAACAGTCTAATGGATAAATGACGAAACAATGACAGGAAAAGAAAAACGAGTCGACAACAGAGAAAGAGTGTAAAGACAGTAAATAATCCACACATCTCAGGAATATCTCCAGGTAGTAATGGCCTCAATGGTCCAATTAAAAGACACAGATTGGGATCAAAAAATAGTTTGTGGCATTCAAAAACATATCTAATCCAAAAAGATATTCATAAATTAAAAATCAAAGGACAGAAAACAATATTTCATGCTTAAGGACCCCCCCTCCAACAAGCGGGGGTAGCAATTTTCATCTCAGACATGGTGAAATTCAAGCTAAAATTGATTAGAATAGACAAAGTAGGTCAGTACATCCTAGTTAGGGGGAAAATCCACCAAGAAAATATAATGCCTATAAATATTTTATCCACTGAATACTGGGATTTGAACAACTTCTTCTATAGCAGCATCTGAAACAATACAGAGTAGTTCCTACTTCCAGCATTTCCAAGGGACTAATTTCACCTAATCCCTTCAATAGGACCCCAACTCTCTAGACCAGTGTGCTACAGCAGGGCCATGGTGACCACCCTGGAACAGGATCCCCCGTGGCACACGCAGATCGTCATCAAACATATCTCATGTGTGAGACATTTTTTATAGCTAACTGACATCCTCTGTAATCTGGACAGAAACTGAAGGGGATAAAAGGAAAAATATGTGTGTCACTGGGGATGGGGAAAGGGGAGGAAACTAAGAAAAATAAGATGACAAGAGCACAAAGGAAAGGGGAAACCACACGATGAGACAGATACCAGATTATTATTCGAAAGCTGTTACTCTGCTAAATGAAACCGGGGACTCTAGGGCCTTTGAAAAGTAAGTGTGAAGAAACAAGACTTTGCCAATAGGTCTAGTAAAAATAAGCAGCTATCACAGTGTAGCCCTTTGCTTTGAACCTTCTTTAGTTTACTTACTAAATTTTTAATGACAGTCGCTTTTATAAATCTTTTCCACCACTTTTAATTGTTTTTAAAAAACAGGTTAAAATTTGAACTTTCTCTGTTCCTTTATTTCATTTTCAAGTAATGGATTTCTTTAGACTATTCATCAGTTGCAAGACTTACACACTTCTAGCTACACTTCTAAGGGTCTTTGGCCCATTTTCTTTTTCTAGTTGCTCTCTTTATTACTCCATCATTACTTCCTTTACATAAAGGAAGCTAAATTTAAGTAGTTTATCTGTCGGTACTTTTTCTTGTAAAATTAAACAATTATGATATGAATTCCAAAACCAAGCCTTCAGGATCACATTAGTTTAATGTGACTTTTGAGTTTTAAATTGCTACAATCAACTGCTTCCTCATCCAGTTTAGGACAAGTGATTCACCCTGTCAAGCCTACCCTTACTGGCACAATAAATTTCCCCGTCACCCATCCTTTACTATAACAACTTTGTCACATTGTGCAACTTCAAAGTAATAGTTACATAAAGCATGAGGCACTGGACAAGGTGCCATTCCACAATCATAGACAAACTCCTTAATATCTTTTCTTCTCTTCTGTACCTAAGCTGAAGGGAATTCTCCAAAAGAGTTAAGAAATTATGCCACTTGTTTTCACCATATCTTCTCACTGCCCAATCCGAGCTGGAATCCTAAGTTTTTTCAAATTACCCTTTCATTCATGCACATTCAACATTTGCCCAGATATATCATGAGCCAAGCACAATTCTAGGTACCTAATATGCAATGAATGAATTAATCAGACAAAATTCCTGCTTTTTTGAAGTTTAAAATATATGATACAAAATTACAAAATGTCAAGTAATACAAATAAAGCTGGCATCCAACTAAATTTGTTTCCTAGCACACTCCCTTCAGTAGTTCTTTCAGTTCCTCTTCATTTCTCTCATCACTGCAATCCTGAATGCAGCCCCGTAAGAGATTCAGAGGCCAGTCGTCACTATACTCCTGACACCCCCACAGCTCAAAACATCTGTCTTAATCCTTTTTATCAGGGAGAATACTATCAGTTTTGAGTAAAAGTAAACCCAAGCCAAGTGGACTTATACAATGAAGGAAATTTATTGGTTTATATCACTACAAATTCTAGAGGAACTCAGACATTGGGAATGTGGCAAAAGTTCCTATTCTTTTGATTTTCTCTTGTGGCTCAGTTTTTCATTTAAGCTTCATCTTCATACTGCCTTCTTTCAATTGAATGATAACTGCCAACACTATCCTTCATTCACATCTTGCAAGTAAAAAGTACGTCACTCTCAGAGTATCATTAAAAATGCTAAACATTCCAAACAAATGCCATGTTTAATAGGATTGAGTTGAAATTTCTCACTGGCAAAAAGGAGACACAAACCAACTCAAAGTTGGAGCCAGTTCCACCTTTGGAGCCAGTTCCTGTATTACTGTGGTGGATGTCATGAATAATGACGAATCTGCTGTTATATTCTACCTCTCAATCTGAAAATAACTTCTATTGGTTTCAGGGTCTGTCTGTGTCACTTTTATTTCATAACCTTCTTTTTACCTTCATTCTCTCTATTTAAGAAATAAATTTAAGTGTGACAAAAATTCCATTTCACAAATATCCTTAACTTAAACTTTCACTTTTTTGGGAAACATTTTCTGTCCAAAATGCAATTAAATTTTGACCTTTATAAGTTTTATCAAATTTTATCATGTTTGCCTCTATTATCCTTTTGTCTTCTGAGTCTTTCAAACTGTTTTTAAAGGTTTTTAAATTCTGTTATACCGAAGTTAAAGGGCTTCTGAAGCCTTAGGAAAAGTATCTTCTTATGTCAAGACATATAAATTGTTCCATAAATTAAAGCTATACAATTTATGGGGCAAACTAGAATTCTTACCAGGTATCTGAGTAGTGAAGTAAGTAAATAAATAAATATTTTTTTAAAGATTTTTTCAGGGCCTGTGGGCAGTGTTCCTCCAACAAGATTAAGGGAATGTGTTGTGCACAACACAGAGACTGTGAATGTACAAGATGTGATCAAAATATATAGTGCATATTTAATTTTTTAAATGTATTACAATAAAAGATACATTGTCATTAATCCCCTTCACTTCAAACACACTTATTCCATTTTTCTTGTCACTTCCTGATGCAGTCCTGGGAGATCTCTCTCATGTTTTTACAAGGTGTGATAGAAAAATATGGTGAAATTTTATTGCATTATAATGTTTTTTTAAAAAATCATTCAATCATGTTGCATGAAATTACGGCTTAATGTAACATATCAAAGTGAAAAACTACACATCAAAATGAATGACTTTGTCTAAACAGAGTTGATCCTTACCTTTGAGTATACACTGTTGACCATACAGGTTCTTAGACTTTCTTCCTCACAAGGCTATGTCGTTTCCTGTTTCAGAGTTTCCTGATTCCCAAAAATCTTCACTATATCTTCTGATGAATTTATATTGCCTATATTTTACAATCTTTACTTATGTACTGTCACCATTTGCCCATCAGTTATTTAGTTTTGACATCTTGAAGTTTCTGCTAGAGTTTATTTCTTGCAATTTGCTGTTTTTACTTCTACTAGAATACTTCTTTCTAATTATATTTGAATTTTGGAATGGCAATTATTCTATGAGACAAATTTGAAATTAAGGCATATAAGAGAAATTCAAATAAATATTTAAATTGTTACTATATTACATTGCCCATGTACAAGTGTGACCGAGTTATTTTTGTACTATCCACAATGATTAATTGATAAATATTACACAGTTTTTTCAGGCATGTGATGTATCTTATAATATAAACGTCCAGGAGAAATTGCCAAGGGATACTTGCAGTACAATAAATCAAGAAAAGCAAAGTAACTAAGGGTTTAGATGAGTTATGACTGAGAATCCAGGTCATCCAACCCAGAAAATAGGCCAGAGCAGCTAAAACTTTGGAAAACATAAGGTAAATCTAAGCTGAGTAGTGGAGGAGGAAAATGATGTTTATTAATTACATCCTTGAGGCAAGCTTCGTTAGTAAGTCATATATATATATATATATATATATATAGTTTGTTTTGCTAATCATCTTGACTAGAGATTATTTATTTTTTAACCTACAGAGTCCTAAGATTTTTAGATGATGGCAATTGACCAATGTCTTGAAGATTCTACACTGACTGGAATAATACTTCCCTTTATAAGAACAAATAAATACATCTTTTTCTCAATAAATAATAATGCACCTTTCTTTACAATACTGGAGCTAAATGTGGATAATTCATGTAGATCTACATAAGCTAAAATTTACATACAGCTTCAGATAAATTTAGTTTGTAAGACCTCAGCTACTTGCTCAGTTTGGTATCTTGGGGTTCTGATAAGCTCTATTACCAAAAATGACAAATAATAGTGATGCATAGTTCCCCGGAGACCTCCACAGCAGGGCGAGGGGAATTTTGCGCCCCCCCCCCACCGGCAGCACCTCCCCCCACCCCAGAGCCATCTGCAGAGACCTCTGAAGCCTGAAGATCATTGATATTAGCACCTCCCTCTCCACACCCTTGTCTTCAACAGCCCAGGGACCATCAGCATCCTGTCCACCACCTGCAGAACCCTGGTGGGCTGGTGGAAGCCTCAGCAACCCCTCACCCACACAGAGGACCTCAGTGGGCCTGTGATTGTGTGGTGAGTTTCCCTTCAAGTGGAGGACATCAGTGGGTCAGCAGGAGCAGCAACAAGCCCTACCCTTCAGCTGTATGACTTTGGCAGCCCAGCAAAACTGTGGGTGAGTTCTTCTTTCATACAGAAAACACTGGGTGGGTTGAAGAGAGGGCTGACAAGGCCTCCCCCAATCTGGAGAAACTTGAAAGGGCCTAGGAGACTCCATGTGACACAGTAGGATCCCAGCTGAGGCACACAATATAGCCAGGTAAATCTCACAGCATGGAACAGCCTAAAACCACAGTAACAATAGAAGCTAAGGTTGGCTTACATCAGTGCTCACCCAAAACTACCTGCAGGAGGTACTCACCCAAAACTACCTGGGAGAATATAAGACTCACCCAAAACTATCTGCAGCAGGAATCCAGGTGACTGGCCCCTCCACTTCAATGAGGGACTCAGCAATTGGGCAAAAATCACCCATACAGTAGGACCCTAAGATACACACAACAGTCACTAGAGACTAGTGGAATTGAAAGTCCAAAATATTGACCCAACAGGTGAAAACGACAAGACAAAAAGGTAAAGTACAATCTCGAATGTCCAGCCCATCAGGAACAAGTACAGGGGACACTGAAATACAGGACATTGAAAGCCACACACCTGAAATATCTGTAAAGATAGCAAATGAAATAAAGAAACAAATCCATGAAGCCATAGAGGAACTCAGGTTAGAAATAATCTCTCAGGTAAAGAAAGAAATGTCAACCTTAGTAAACTAATTACTCAGCATAGCTAGAGCAGACATAAATAAAAAAAAAAAGGTACAAGAGCATGGGAAAATGAAGGAAACCTTGAATGAATAACTTAGGAAGCAAACAGAATGCATGAAAAAATGCAAGGAGATATTCAGGAAATCCAAAACTCCATTAAAAGCTGGCGAAATTGTTTAAATGAAACTGAGAATAGATTTTCAGACCTTGAAGACAGAATCACAGCTAGCAATCATGAAAGGAAAGAACTTGTAAAAATAACAAAGGAGCATGAAATAAAAATGCAAGAGCTTCAAGATGATGCAAAGAGAACCAATATAAGACTGATAGGCATCAATGAAAAAGCAGGAGTCAACGCAACTGACTTAAAAAATTATTCTCAGAAGTAATAGTGGAAAATTTCCCAAATATGGGAAAAGAATCAGATATGCAGATAAGTGAGGCATATAGAACACCAAACAGTCACAACCAAAATAAATCTACACACAGACATATAATAATTAAGATCCCAGAAATTCAGCACAAGAACAGAATATTAAAAGCCATTAGAGAAAAGACACAACTCACCTATCAAGGAAACCCCATTAGAATCATGGCAGACTTTTCAGCACAAACCCTCAAGTTAAGACAAGCTTGGAGTGAAGTTTATCAAGCCCTGAAAGAAAACAACTTTCAACCCAGATTGTTGTACCCTGCAAAACTTTCTTTCAAAATTGATGGAGAAATAAGATACTTCCATGACAAACAGCAACTGAAGAAATTCATGTCTACCAAGCCAACCCTAGAAAGAATACTGAAAGACATAATAGAGAGAGAAAAAAAATGACTACAATTCCCAGAACAACAACAGAAAGAAACCACCAGACAGGGCAAGCAATTAAACAAGGGAGAAAAATAGGAAACCAACTACAGGAAAATAAAATTACAAAGTTGAGCCAGTACATATCAGTTATATCCATCAATGTAAATGGCCTCAATTCACCTATTAAAAGAAATAGGTTGACATAATGAACCAAGAAACAGAATCCAACAATACACTGCATACAAGAAACACATCTGACTCAAAAGGAAACTCATAGACTAAAACTCAAATGATGGAAAACAATATTCCATGCCATAGAAACCCAGAAAAAAGTGGGAGTAGCTTTCTGTTTACAGACAGTGTAAACTTCAAACTAAAAATGATCAAAAGAGATAAAGAAGGTCATTACATACTTGTTAGGGGGAAAATTCAAGAGGAAGAGCTAATAATCATAAATATATATGCACCAATTACAGGAGCACACAACTGTACAAGACAAATACTAATGGACATGAAAAACCAAATATGCAATAACACTATAATAACAGGGGACCTTAATACACCATTGTCACATAGAGATAGATAAACTAGACATAAAGTTGGCAAAGAAATAACAGAACTGAATCAAGCCTGTGAATAAATGGACTTAGTAGATGTTTACAGAGTGTTTCAACCAACAACATCAGAATACACATTTTTCTCAGCTGCACATGGGACATTCTCTAAAATATACCATATATTAGCCAGTAGAATATGTTTAAGTAAATAGAAAGGGATTGAAATTATCCATGCATGTTATCTGATCATACTACACTGAAATTGGAAATTAATGAGAAAAGAAATTGCAAGACCTACATAAACACGTGGAAATTAAATAACAACTTCTTGAACAACCAATGGGTTACAGGTGAAATCAAAGAAGAAATTAAACAATACCTAACATTCAATTAAAATGCAGATACAACATACTGAAACCTGTGGGACATAATGAAAGTGGTCCTAAGAGAAAAATACATAGCAATAAATTGTCGTATCAAGAAAAAAGAACGAGAACAAATAAATAACCTAATACTACACCTCAAGTTTCTAGAAAAAGAAGAGCAAGTCAAACCCAAAGCTCATACAAAAGAGGAAATTACAAAGATCAGAGCAGAAATTAATGCAATAGAGGCTAAGAAAGCAATACAAAGAATTAATTAATTAAAGAGCTGGCTCTTTGAGAGAATAAACAACATTGATAAACTTCTAACCAACTTTATCAAGAAAAAGAAAGAAAAATTCAAATTCATGCAATGAGGAATGAAAAGGGAGAAATTACTACAGATCCCATGGAAATTCAAATGATCATGAATACCTACTTTGAAAATCGTTACTCACATAGGGTAGAAAACACAGAGGAAATGGACAGATTCCTAGAAATGTGTGAACTACCAAAGCTGAGTCAAGAAGATATAACAGTTTTGAATAACCCAATATCAGCTACTGAAATTGAAAACACGATTAAAAACTTACCAACAAAGAAAAGCCCAGATCCTGATTCAGTCACACCTGAAATCTACAAGAAATTTAGAGAACATTTAATGCCAACACTACTCAAACTCTTCAATGAAATTGAAAGGGAAGCAATCCTCCCTAACTCATTCCTGGAGGCAGGTATTACTCTGATACCAAAACCAGAGAAAGACCCAACCAAAAAGAAGAAAACGACAGGCCAATCTCCCTAATGAACATCGATGCAAGGATTCTTAATAAACTACTGGCAAATAGAATACAGCAAATCATCAAGAAGATTATACATCATGACCAAGTGGGATTCATTACAGGAATGCAGGGGTGGTTTAACATATGCAAATCAATAAATATAATACACCACACCAATTTTTTTCTTTTTTTTTTTTTTTTGGCACCAGGGATCGAACTCACAACCTCGCATCTGCTAGGGGAGGTGCTTAAGCCACTGAGCCAAACTCCCAGCCCTAGTTTTTTTGAGGCAGGGTCGCACTATGTAACTCAGGCTGGCCTTGCGCTTGTGTTGTAGCCCAAGCCAGCCTTGAACTCACAACGCTCCTCCTACCTCAGCCTCCTGAGTGCTGGGATTAAAGGCATGCGCCACCACTCCTGGCTCCACCACATCAATATTGCCAAGACAAAAATTGCACAATCATCTCAACAGATGCAGAAAAAGCTTTTGATAAAGTACAACACTTGTTCATGATAAAAACCTTATGGAAACTTGGAATAGATGGTATCTACTTCAATCTGATAAAAGCCGTCTATGACAAACCAACAGCCAACATTATACTAAATAGACAAAAACTGAAAGCTTTCACTCTAAAATCAGGAACAAGACAGGGATGTCCACTGTCACCACTACTATTCAATATAGTTCCGGAAACATTAGACAAAGCAATTAGATGATAGAGAAAAATAAAAGAACTGAGGATTGGAAAGGAAGAAGTTAAATTATCACTATTTGCAGATGACATGGTACTCTACATAGAAGACCCTAAAAACTCCATTGAAAGGCTACTAGAGTTAATAAACAAATTCAGCAGTGTAGCAGATACAAGGTCGACACTCAAAAATCAATGGCATTCCTGTACACAAACCACAAACTCACTGAGAGAAATTATGTAAATAACACCTTTCACAGTTGCATCTGAAAACATGAAATACTTAGGAATCAACCTAACAAAGAATGTAAAAGAACTTTTATGCTGAAAACTATAGCATTCTGAAAAAGGAGATTGAAGAGGATGTTAGAAAATGGAAAGATATCCCTTGCTTTGGCTAGGGAGAACCAACTTTGTGAAAATGGCCATATTCCCAAAACTGTTATGGAGATTTAATGCAATCTCAATCAAAATTCCATTAACATACCTTGCAGATTTAGAGAAAACACTCCTAAAATTCATTTGGAACCACAAGAGACCTAGAATAGCAAAGGAAATTCTAGGCAACAAAAGCAAGGCAGGATGCATCTCAATCCCTGACTTGAAATTATACTACAAAACTACAATGATAAAATCAGCATGGTACTGGCAAAAAAATAGACCTGAGGATTAATGGAACAGATTGGAAGATGCAAATACAACTACAAAGACACTCAGCCACCTTATATTTAACAAAGGGGCTAAACATGTTCATTGGAAGAAAGATAGCCTCTTTCATAAATGGTGCTGGGAAAATTGGCTTTCCATATGCCAAAGAATGAAACTAGACCCATATCTATCACCATGCATTAAACTAAAGTCAAAATGAGTCAAAGATCTCAATTTTAGAAGAGAAACCCTAAATTTACTGGAAGACAAGGTAGGCAAAAATCTTGAAGACATAGAGTTAAGCAAAGAGTTCATGAGCAAAACGCAAACTGCATGGAAAGTACTTCAAAGAAGAAACAACTGGGATCTGATTTTATTAAAAAACCTTTGCACTTCAAAAGAAATCACCAATAAAGTGAACAGAAAACCCACAGAATGGGAAAGAATTTTCCCCAACTGTCCCTCAGACAAAGGACGTATATCCAGAACACACAAGGAATTGAAAAACATCAGGGCCCCCAAATTCAAAGACCCAATGCAAAAATGGGCACCTGGGATGAACATGCACTTCTCAGATGAAGAAATACAAATGGCAAATAAATCCATGAAGAAATGCTCAACATCACTGGTCATTCAAGAAATGCAAATTAAAACAACATTGAGATTCCATCTCCCTCCAGAAAGAATGGCTGCCATCAAGAATCAACTGATAACAAATGTTGGTGGGACTGTGGGGAAAAAGCAACACTTCTCCACTGTTGGTGGGAGTGTAGACTGGGGCGAACACTGTGGAAATCAGTAAGGAGATTCTTCACTCCAAACCTAGGATTGGAAATCCCTTTCAATTCAGCTATTTCCCTTCTGGGTATTTTCCCAGAAAAATCGAAAGTATCATGTCACAGTGATATATGTGCACCTATGTTCATAGCAGCATAATCTGTAATAGCTAAATCTTGCAAACAACCGAAATGCCCATCAACCACAGAATGGATGAAAAAGATGTGGTAATCTTATACAATGGAATATTACTGAGCTATAAAAAAGGATGATCTTGAGGTTTTCATATGTTAATGGAGGCAACTTGAGACTATACTCATAAGTGAAATAAATCAGACTCACATTTGTAAATATCATATTGTCTCCCTAGTATAAAAAATAATGATTAAAAAAACTGAAAGAGGCCTTCTGCAAACCCTCCATGTTGGGGCAAGAGGCCACAACCCGAAGCAAGCCAGGCTGCCTCCCTGGTGAGTCTGCGTGACCTCCACCTCGGAGAACCCAGGGAGAGAACTATGTGCCTTCTGCCAACCCTCCATGTTGGGGCGAGAGGCTGCAACCAGAAGCAAGCCAGCCTGCCTCCCTGGTGAGTCTGCACCACCTCCACCACGCAGAACCCAAGGGGAGAACTACGTGCCTTCTGCGAACCCTCCATGTTGGGGTGAGAGGCCGCAACCAGAGGCAAGCCAGCCTGCCTCCCTGGTGAGTCTGTGCCACCTCCACCACACAAAACCCAGGGGGAGAACTATGTGCCTTCTGCGAACCCTCCATGTTGGGGCAGGAAGCCACAACCAGAGGCAAGCCAGCCTGCCTCCCTGGTGAGTCTGCGTGACCTCCAACGCGCGGAACCCAGGGGGAGAACTTTGTGCCTTCTGCCAACCGTCCGTGTTGGGGCAAGAAGCTGCAACCAGAGGCAAGCCAGCCTGCCTTCCTGCTGAGTCTGCGCCACCTCAACCGCACGGAACCCAGGGGGAGAACTATGTGCCTTCTGTGAACCCTCCATGTTGGGGCGAGAGGCCACAACCAGAGGCAAGCCAGCCCGCCTCCCTGGTGAGTCTGCGCCACCTCCACCACGCAAAACCCAGGGGAAGAACTATGTGCCTTCTGCGAACCCTCCATGTTGGGGCGAGAGGCCACAACCAGAAGCAAGCCAGCCTGCCTCCCTGGTGAGTCTGTGCGACCTCCACCACGCAGAACCCAGGGGGAGAACTATGTGCCTTCTGCCAACCCTGCATGTTGGGTCAAGAGGCCGCAACCAGAAGCAAGCCAGCCCGCCTCCCTGGTGGGTCTGCGCGACAGTGCGGACTCCAGGAGGAGAGAAAGAGTGGTGTCCCATAGGCCTGCTGGTGCGCGTGCTATGAATCAAGGACCTACCCACCTCCCGAGCATCCTGCCTGCCCGGAGGACCTGCTGGGTTCATGACAACTGGTTACAAATACTTGTATTGCTGGATTGTTTTGCAGGCCTGGTGCCCACAGTCTCAGCATTTCTTGGGTAGATGACATTTTCTAGTGTGGCAAATAGGTGGGATTGTCCTCTGTCTTGTCTTTGAGCCCCAATATTATTGTCATTGGTTTCCTTAATTTTGTTTATTTTTCTTTTCCTTTTTTTTTTTCATTTCACATCCTGTTTTTATTGGTTTTATTGTGTTTTGTTTTTGGTTTGTTTTTGCTATGCCTGATGGAATGGTCAACTATTCTGAAAGTAACAAGATACCATATAGTAGCTATAGTTTTCATAGTATCTCTGTCTGATGTTCTATGCCAGTTCTACCGCTTTGTTTTGATTGTTCTGTTATCTTTTGTTGCATTTCACTATCTTTGAAATAAAATTAAAAAAAACTGAAAGAGTAGTAAGATCCAAAATGTACAATAGATATTGTAATAAGGAAAGGGAGCTGGGCGTGGTGGCACACACCTTTAATCCCAGTACTCGGGAGGCTGAGATAGGTGGAGTGTTGTGAGTTCGAGACCAGCTTGGGCTACAGAGTGTGCAAGGATGAACTGAACTACATAGTGGGGCCCTGCCTCAAAAGAAATAGGGCTGGGAATTTGGCTCAGTGGCTTAAGCACCTGCCTGGCACATGCAAGGTTGTGTGTTTGATCCCGAGTACTGCAAAAAAAATAAAATAAAATAAAATAAGGAAAGGGAAAAAAATGTTCAAAATTAAAAAACAGCTGGGATGGGGAAAGGAGAAATGGAAGAAAGGGAAAGATTATATGTTTGTAGATATACACATACAACTGTATGTATGTGAAAGTATGCAAGATAGATAATTATACTATTGATTCTCTTGTTAGTTCATCAGAAAGAATAGTTTGTGTCGTCAATGTTTGACTGATCATTTTTATGCCTAGATCTCATAACTTTATTTTTTTTAATTTTTTTTATTTTATTAATAATAATAACAATGATCAGAGTAAAGCAAAAGAGAGAGAACCATATTGGGCCTCAAAGACAAGACAGAAGAGAATCCCCCGTACTTGCTATATTGCCTGCTGTCACCTTCCAAAGAGATGCTCAGGTTGCTGCCCAGAGGCCTGTAAGATCTACGAAACAATACTAGCAAAAAGTTGGTTGATGTTCCTTGGTTGCTATCAATTTAGCCAGACCTCCAAAACAGCAGGCTGTTGACGGGGGGGTGGGG